>JBCEWE010002213.1:0-15609 GCA_039877035.1 Silurus lanzhouensis
CATAAAGCCATTTACTAATTTGTACATTTGTCAAAGCCGATTGAAAGCATTTTAATCTTAAGTCCAAATGAGTCATGCCAATTTGTACAATTAATAGCTACTGCTATGTGAAATTTATTAAGCTATGAATCTTATCTTGGTGCTACAACTGGTATAATTTTATACTATACAAGTTTGTGATTATTGAGCAAGGCCAAATAATATTTTATGAATTATTTTTTATAATATACCCAAAATTATAGTTGTGTTAGTGCCATTTAAATAATGCATGTCTGAATTATGTGGAAATATGTATTTTTAAAGCAAGTTCACATATGTATATTTGTATATGTTACTGATAATTTGCTATACTGTATACTGCAAGCCAAATAGATTAGACTCATGTCAATTTTACTATGTCAGATTCCCCTGACATCCACTGCAAAGTAAAACAGACTTATCTAAACTTCTTTGGGGTAGACTATTGTTTTTGCAGCAGTGAAAAGTAAATTGGCTATGTACTTACATGACAGTCTCTGCAGGCCAAAATTACAGGTGTACAAAATGTACATGAACAAAATGTACATCATTTTGATGAAAGTCACACTGTGTATGGGCAGCAAAAAAAACAGTTTTGTTCAAAACCAATTCTTCATAATATCTGGCTCTTTGATACAATTCACTCAGAAGAACATACACATCAATCTCAATATACATTAGAAAATATGATAAATTAATTCAATCCCTATATCATGATTCTATATTGTGTACATTACTCCCTCACTTTCACTAACCACTTTTTATTGTCAGGATTGTGGTGGATAGGAGATGGATGTATACCCCCAAATAAAATGCCAGCCTATCACAGGAAGCATTCATTTATGCATTCACTTCTGAAGCCATTAATGGTCTACAACTTGTTTACAAAGTATCAATAGTCTACTTAACAAAAGTACAAATCCTAGCTTATTTATTACTCAGTAATCCAGGAAAAGTTTGTAGTTTACATTAATACTTGAGTACAACAATACTTGCTATTGAATGTACTTTAGTACCAAATAGTATAGAACCCTAATATACACCCTATTATACAGTACAGATAAATGAAATATGTACAGAAACAAAGTGAAACATTTTTGCCTGCTGTTTGCTGGCATGATTTCGGGATATGAACAGGATGGAGGATAAACATAGATATGCATAGACCATTGTCTGTGTGGTTTAGTCTTCCAGTGGAACTATTTTACAGCTCATTGGTAGCATTTAATTTGCAAATTGTTGCTCCTTAGACCCTCATCCAAGCTCCTGATAAAGGAAAGTGTGACATAGAAAAAAATAGTTGCAAACAACTAAAAAAAAGGCAAGAAGCTTTTTTTTCCACACACCAAAAGTAATCTTGTTATAACTTCTACAGTGAGTTCAATCATACCATGGATTCTGGAATAAGAGAGAGCTATGCACCATACTGAAAAAAAGTATATATATAATATTAATTATAGCTAATTATATATATGTGTGTGGGTTCCAACCTCGGTCAGGGAACCAACCCCAGTCATTAGAGTTGCACAAGCCTTAGTGCTGGTCCCAAGCCCGGATAAATGGGGAGGGATGTGTTAGAAAAGGCATCCAGCATAAAAAAACGTGCCAAATCCAACATGCGGATGGTCCGCTGTGGCGACCCCTAATGGGAGAAGCCGAAAGAAAGTTTTATATATATGTGTGTGTTTTCTGAATAAATCACTTCCTGAATTGTGTTCAGACCTTTTGATATGACAATCAAACTGAGGCTCAGAGGCATCCTGTGTTCATCCGTGAAACATGTGATTGAGGCTCACCTGTGATAAACTGAGTTGATTGGACATGATTGGGAGAAACACATCTGTCTAAATATACAGTGCAGATCACCCAGAGAGAAAGAAATCCAGTCACAAAGGGCTAAGAAATTGTCTAAGCTCCCAAACATTTTTGTGTCATGCAACTCTAGATATAATGCAATCTTATCCTCAGATAATGAGGATAAACTGAGATATGACCATATCTTTATTTCTCCAGTGAAGCCATTTCACCCCATGCATTTTCAGCTCAATGGTAAAATTTAACACGCTAATTATTGCATGTAAGACCCTCTTCCATGCTCAGTGTCCTGATAACGGAATGTGTGACATATGTTTGCAAACAACCGGGGAAAAAAAAAAAAAAAATGCTTAAGCCATTTTTCCACACAAAAGTAGCAAGATTGCCCGCAGACACATTTCACGCTTCTGCCTTTGTGACGCCTCAGAGCCATTTTTGTTTAGGTGAGCAATCACTTTGCCCTTGCAATGACACTCCACATAATTGCAGGCGGTTTGATTTTGTCTGGGCCGAAATCGGTGTTTTAAAAACAATGTCATCAGAGAGATTAGAGGTGCTACATCACCGCTCATCTTCAGTGTTCAAAGCTATGGTCGCTCTCGCTCTTTATTTCTGTTTCATATAACTGTATCTGCACCGATGGTGTGACAACGGGCCATTACTGCTAGTTACTAAATTGAACCTTTAGAACCATTATTCTTAATACAGGTATTGGGCTAAATTAAAAATCTTTTTCAAGTACAAGACAAGTTCAGACTTTGCAAACTGAAAAAAAATAAATAAAACTTTAGAAAATTCATCACAAAAGACTGTGATTAAAGCAGTCTTTTAAAGATTATTACTTGTCACACTGTATGAGATGATCCCAATGAATCTTGACCAAATTTGGTGACAGACTGCAAGATAACATGTGTTCTTCATGTCAGATCAAATGATGATCCTTTAATAATAGACTGACAATTAGACAAAATTATTGCATTCCACTTGTATCAAAATCAGCGAGATCCAGGCGTGGGTAGGAAATGAGCATGCATAAACAGGCATCCTTCCAAGTGATTTTGAGGTAATAAGTATATGTTTTTGTCCATTTGTGTAGCTGTGTGTCAGCAAATGTCATTCTCATTTGTTGAGGAAGTGCAAATGAGGTCATTAGATGGGTTAGAACAGGTAAGTGTAGAAATGATCTGTGCACTAGTGTAGAGTGTAGAAATGATCTGTGCCTTAGTACTGCAACATCAAGGTGCAACTTTTAACCCCTTATACTAGAGCAAAACCTGGAACTTTGCTTAAACTGAGGAATTGCTCCGTCGTGTACTGCTGTTTTTTATACAATCTACACGTTTTGCTGTGACAAGAAGCTGGGCTGATAAACATGATTTTGTAAAGCTGGCTTAACCCAGAAGTACAATAATTAAATCACCCTCTCTGTGTTAGAAATGCACAGTATAATGCAGCCTAATTGGGTGACGAAAACCCCACTTGCATGGTACTGAGCAAAGGGATCTAAGCTGTTATACAAAACTGACTAATGCACAGCTGTTGTGTGCTGGATGAGTCAAATTCAATCAACTCCCTGATCATTAGTTTGCCTTAGCGATTCACAGGCCTGAGTGATTCTGAGTCTGAATAATGCCAATTAATTGTCATTAAACTAATATTGGCACATAGTGACCATTCAAAATGCAAAAGATTGGTTGTCGGAGTCTGTAATCATATGTGTGCTGAGTGAAAGATAATTACAGTATATGGTGTGGAAAAGGCTTTTGAGTCATTTATCTGTGAAACATAATTTAGCTGGTGAGTTTGAAACTGCAGATGCCCGCTCCTATTTCTGGAACAAAGTTGCCGTATGCAGCTAATAACACACAGCGTGCTGCAAAGTGTACAATATTGGATGGAAATGCATTGCAAACCATTTTCACTTTCTGTAAACGTAACAGACAGGAAGCCATGTAGACCATCTGAGCCAAACCTATGCCTTATAGCAGCACTCTGGATGCAGCAGAGGCACAAATATTTCTTATGAATATTGTTTATTTGATATTGCTTATCAGATTGGAAGGAGGAAGCGAGGCACATGGAATGTTTCCTGCCTCAGATTTTCATCCATCCGTGAATATCTAATATATCATTGCTGCTTAAACAGGCACGCTGTGTTCATTGGAGGGAGAGAAAAAGAAGGAAAAAAAAAGAAAACAGAGCATTATGCGACCAGTGTAATTCTTTGCACAACTTACTCTTTGCTAGCCTAGGGGAAGAATAGAACAAGGAGGCTGATTCTTCCTTTTGGCTGGCTTCACAACAGTTATCTGGCTCACCCATCCTCTTGTTTAGTACTATTGCATTCTACGCCTTGATATTCTCGTTAATCCTTCGAGTGAAAAGATTCAAAGGCGAGATTATGCGGCAGTTCTACGAATGCAGGGTGATGATTCACAAACTCTTGAGAGCATGTGCCGGGGCTCCTTAGGCAATGCTATCAGTTTGAGTCGTGCAGTCAGAACAGGAAGTTTAGGATATCCCATTAGTGCAGTGCAAGCATATGAACCTTAACGAGCACAACAAATAAATACGATTTCTTGGATTTTAATGAATAGCTCAGTAGCAAGGCAGCACAGTGAAGCAGTCCAACGCTAGTTTACTGTTGCTTTGTAATTCATCTTTTATAAACCTTCCTGAAATAGACCAGGGTGATTGGCTGTGGATAAATGCCAAGATGGATGTTGACCATCAGCGCTTAATGTCTCAATGCTAGATTATCCACTTAAGAGTCCAGCTACCTTGCATAGCTCTGGCGCTTTCTAATCCAAGGCCTTCCAGTCTAGCTGAAGTCAGTAGGAATGCTTTATTCCACCAGATTAGCCCTGTATATATGCCTATATCTTTATCTTATAATATTTAATTACTCCGCTGGATATGTTTATTCCTCATCACATTATATGCATGTCATGGACTTGAGTGTGCTTTTTGGCCTAAGGCTCTCTCATTCACTTCCAGAGTGTGTGTGCGAGGTCTCTTCCCACCAGCTTTCTTCATCGTGCCCTGCAGATGAACTGCTCCAATCTTCATTGTGATTCTAAGCTCATGGTTTGTTTTTAGCACCTTCTCTGCCAAAAAACAAAGGTGGATGAAAAGTAACTCTGCCTCTTTAACTAGTTTAACTAATTTAGCATTTTAACTGGGTCACAATGGTTCTTAAAAGGATGATTAATCATTGGCTGTTAATTGCAAACTCAAGGTGTGCAATTCATGCTTTTCTTCACCCTTCTCACCATGTAGAACCTGGGCAGCCTGAGAAATCACATACACATTATTATTGACTACAAGGAAGCTTGAGAATGTGTTTATACATACTATATGGTCATGGTGGTTGCCTAATAACATCAGCTGTCTCCTTGCAAGGCTTTTGAATTATATTTGTTTATTAATATTTTATTTATAATAATGATTATAATTTTTTTGCAAGCCAAATCAACTGAAACAGTTTGAAGCAGTCACATCGAAAAGTCCGTTTTTTTTTTTCTTCAAGGGCTGTCATTGGTTATTATGGTTTGCTGGTTAGCAAAATACATTTGCAATTTGAAGAGCATCTCGAGATATTAGTGGCACCTAATTGCATTACCTGGAGGAGAGACGGATGGCGCCAGCTAAAATGGCTGGCTGCAGCTCAAGCTGTGGGGAAGACAAGTGCATCTTTACAGCTTTCACTCCAGGTTCCAGCTGGGATCTTTTATTGTTGACTAAGTGTTTTTCCAACAGATTTTAGACACTCCTTCCTATGCTGCTATCTGAGCATTCCACCAATCTGTGGCCCCTCATGCATGTTAGCTGTCATGTTGCTATAATTGATGGCTTTTAATCTGATTTTGTTTTTAATACAGAGTAAAAAAAACCTTAGAGGAGTAATTCATTCGTTCATTCATTATTTCTCACCGATTGCAAAGCAGCTCTATTTATATCTTACATGAGGCATTGCTCCAATGTGTGACTAACTATATTGTTGCATCTTAGAGTTCAGAAGACGTGTATTGTATTCTGTGACTGCTGTTCAAAGTAGGATCCAAGAAGTCTACATTGCCAGGGGTGAGGAATCAAGGTTGCAATCATTTCAATTCTTCTTGCAAAGCAGGGCTTGCATGAGATTCTAAGAAAGCTTCCAGCAAACAGCAAATTGCCTTGCTACATTTTATTGTAATTGTTGACCTGTCAGATAGATTTACAAAATGGCAGCACTGTTAGACGCTTCATTAGGTTTTAGTGCACATATTTTGAAAACGTCTCCGAGCTGAAGCGCATGTTTACATATATTGTCTCATGTCTAAAGCCTTTTTTTCTTTGTGGCTTCCCTTAAGGTTTACTTATATCTTCCTACCTCCAAAAAAAATCCTGCCGGTACATGGATTCATTATACTAAATCCCCCTAGATGTCAATGTGTATGTACATGGCTAGCGTCCAAAACCGGGGTGTATTCCTGCCCCATGGACAATGTTCCTGGGATACCCACTGCATCCTCACCTGCATTAGCCAATAACAGATCTGAATGAATAAATTAACGAATGAATGAACGGATTAATGTATCAAAAAATATGCCCCTTATGAATCTGCTCGCCTCCTATACAGAAGCTGTTTTCCTATTATATATAATAGGTTACTTTTACACAGAGATGCCAGTCTGCTTCACTTTTCATCAACATTTAAAGCCAAATGCAATAACAAATTGAACTCCATAGATGTGCATCTCCATATGACCTTCTGATAGTCTAGCTGTTTATAATGCGGATTTACTAAGTGCTGAATACATTCTTAGAGATTTGCCAATAATAAACTGGGCACATGTTTTTATGAAATGGAGGATTTATGTACAACACAAGGACAATACACTGCATATGAAGTGCAGAGATTTGTATGTGATGGCAAATCTGCTGTTCTTTTGTTGCTGACAGGTATTAGAATATAGAAAATGAGAACTCTACCCCTTTTCATTTTTTTGTCCCTTGTGCACTTTAGGCCAAATTTGAAATTGATGACTTTAGAGAGCTTACAGTTACCTCAGTATTTTAGGAGTTGAAGTTGCTTGTATTCAGAACTTGAGCTAAAAATTAGCATAAGCTGATAGCCTGGACTAACCCAAACCTTAACACACACACACCCCACACCCCCCACCCCATTCAGAACATGCAAATAGCATGTATTTCACATCTCTGTTATTGCTCAGACAAGCACTTGTCTTTGAACCTGAAATAAAAAATGAAAAGAAAATTTTTACTCAGGAAAGGGAAAAAAAAGAATTTGAGTTTTTAAAGAAAACAGACAAAAAACATTGGATAATAATGGTAATAAATTACAAAAATAGGCACTTAAGCAAAAACCTATAGTCTAGTATGTTGCCCATATGCAGCATCAATCATGTCTTTCACCCTCATACACCCTGTACCTTTTAATTTTGTTATTTTTCAATGTTTAGTTTGCTTACAGTTATTCGTGCATAATAATTAATGAACACACGACTAGACTAGAACTAGGTCTAAAAATCTTAATAGCTTTAAGCTGTTTTTTTTAACCTTTATTTGCTATTTGCTTCTGTTCGTTCTGTGACCTCTCCTGTAAAGACAAATATTGGAGAGTTAAGAGAAAAATTTAATGAAGGAAAATAATACATTTCAGCCAGCTATATTAGCAGCACTTTTCAGTTGATACTTTGTTTCACTTAATTTATTGATTTTAATTGATTTTGATTGATTGATTGACTGATTCAGGAGCATTACTCCTATGCCCAGCAGCTAAAAGCATGTAACGTTAAAATCTATAATGCATGAGGCACAATGGTTGCATGCCATTGATTAGCACTTAAATAAAACGAGGTGAAATTCTATTAACAAGTCACGCATAAACGAGCTTAATGTTTAAAAATAGTGCCACTTTCTCGAACATAACACCCTTGGCCTACTTGTATAGTATTCCAAACTATTAGAAGTGGCCAAGTTTTTGAAGAACATTCACAAATACTGCATGATTAAAGGCAAAACAATGTTTCATGTGTGGAGGATAATTTTCACTGAAATAACTTGTTTTTTGTTTTTTCTCTTTCCTGTTTTTGTGAGTTCATTAATTCAGGCTTGATTAAAGATTGCACATTTCTTCTTCATTTAGAACTGCACGGCTGGCTGTTTTCTCTTGCTGCTGAATGAAACACATTTGTCCATCATGCTGAGGTTTCTTGGCTCCTGGTTTGTGGCGCCTGCCTCTCTTACTCATCGGTCTGTGGGTTTTCCTGCCTGTTTGACTTCCCCTGTGGCCTGACTCGCCTTCATTTCCTCGTGCTTTTACATGTCCTTGCATTTTAAAGCAATTAGAACTTTACGTCATTGTGACAGTTGGTCTCCATCTCCCTAAATGTACTTGTAAAGTGTGTATATCTTCCCAGTTCTGAGTTGACAAGGCCTTGCTGTACCAAGAATAATTAGGCCAATTAACTTAAGTGAAATACTGAGTCGACATATAAATTTTTTTTTTCATCTCGACTTGATCTGACAGAGTTGTGTCACCTCATCCCACACAGGTCTGGGGCTGACCTGAATTAAGGCATAAATGTGTCTCTTTGCTCCATTCCACTTTCTCTATAATGCTAAAAGAGGCTGGCAGCGCACAGCTCTAATAAAATGCTAATGATAATGACAATTGGTGCGGCAGCAGTATTGTTTAGTTCCACTACAAAGAGAGAAGAGCATTTTTTTCAGCGAGAGCTCAGTTTTGAGTAAGAGTGTGATCATCCCAGAGCTATTTACAACCTCAAAATGTCAGCTTGCACTTTTCTCCCTTTTTCTGCCTCTCTTTATTTTGTTTATTGTTTCCTCTCGCGGATGAATGAGAATGTGTTTTTGAGTGTACAAATGCTCCCGTCATTGTAATTATCATTGGTTACTGAGAATCTGCCAGATTCGACTTGAATCATTACATTGCTAACGTCCTGTTCAACGCAGTTATGAGACTACTGCCTGGAATATTATTAAGACGTTTCATCCATGCACAATGTCTTACCTCTTGAGGCAATGCTGTCACTGTTTATTTCCAAATACTGATTGTTTATTTGTAGCTACTGTGTGTCCAGCGCGAATCAAACCCACATAACTGATTTACACCGAATGTCCAAGGTCAAGTATCTTCTTCAAGGGAAGCTGACAGAATATTTTTGGATACACAAACAAACCTTGTCTTGAAGTTGCGCTGGAGGAAGTAATGTTTTAGGGGCGAAAAAATATGCAGCTTAATATTCAGTGATTCATTTTGAAGAATATCTTTCTGTAACACCTTCTTAATTATTCAGTAACTACAGTGAAATTAATAGCAATAGCAATAGCTTGTAAGCCAGTTTATGATGTACTAACTATAATAGTTATAGCATTAAACTCCCAGGACCCACTCTTAGGTTCAGGCTTACATTTTTTACTCTAATAGCTAAGTATGCTTCATGTTTTTTTCATTGTAGTTACTGAATAATTAATTGTAGCTACGGAATATCATAGAACATTAAACATGTGCATTTAAAGGGTTAATCATTACCGCACAGGCCATGTCGAGGTTGTCTAGAATTGACAAACAAATGACCTGGATGTTTGAATAAAAGAGAAGTCGTTTTATGACTTTCCTATATTTAACAGTGCAGTGTACATGCAATGCAAAATTGTGCTTAAAGGGTGCAAGGCTTACAATAACAGCAGTGTTCGCTAGTTTACCTATGCAAAATATTGTCATGGTAACAGTATGTTTTGCCTCTACTAAATTTGCATTAGGTGTGAATCCAGGTGAATCCATCTTGTTTATGACGTTCAGGCTTTTGCAATAAGTTGTGTTCTAAATCATTTTGTTCTCAAATGTTTTGCAGCCAGGAAGCCATTAAACTATAAAATAAACTTTAAATACTGATTTCATCCATCTATTCAAATATTAGTCTATGTAAATGACATGTACGAGAGTCAGAAGACTTTTTTTACTTGAGCGTTCACTCAAGTTCTTTTAATAAAAATCACTCAAGTTATAGTACTTACAGTACAGGCCAACTTGTATGTAAGTATGTGAGTATGGATTTTTTATTAATCCAAATAAGTGTTGGAGAGCAGCCAAATTTGCTAATCCTCATTAAAATAAATCCTTAATTATGAATTTGATAATGGTCAATTGTTTATTTTTAACCTCTGTAACAAATTAAAAATAATCACAGTTTCTGTCAGTACTCCATGGACCCTCAATTTAAGAACTTCTGGTCTGAGTACTTCTATCTTCCATGCAGAGCTGTGAACCCAGCCTCACCAAGCCTCAAGAAGCGAATGTGGTCTCCATCACATTTCTTGATTCATGAACATAAATATAAGTTGGCTGTGTGATTTTTTTTTTTTTTTTTTTTTTTTGCAATTTGAAAAGCATATTTTTTTCTACTTCATGTCACCTTTTGGCTTCTCACTGCAGGCAAAACAAAACAGCGCGCTCTAACAGAACAGCGAGAATAGAGAGATGAAGCAGGAGTAACATTCCTGGTTTGTGCATCTTGATCTCTGTGTTGTCTGGTTGGAGAAGGAATACTAAAAAAGACGAGGTCTCTTTTGAACCTATCTCCCCCCCCCCCCCCCCCCCCTTCCCTAGCACATTCGGAATACGCCACAGCCTCAGACTACAGTGACACAGAGAAAGCGAGTTTCTCTTTAGACTTGTTCAGCTGGAGATTTACGTGGGCGACCTGAATTCAGCCTTGTTTACTGGAAGACTTGATTAAATGAAGTGTAATAATTAAGATGTATAGTAGATTATAATAATTATATATGTATATTACAAACAGGAAATAGTCTACAAACTGATGAGTGATGCTTTAAGTGATATTTATTGGCTGCATTGTAATATGCTCTATAAAGAAGGAATATCTTATGCTTTATTTCTTATATTAATTGCACAGGAAACAAATTTTTACTTCAGAGATTGTGTTACTTTAGATATTATATATTAATTTACAGTGAAAAATAAGGTCTGCCACCCCTCTTTATAACAGATGCTGTATCTCTACTTCCAACAGCTTGACCAGTCTCCCTCATTCGGCTCATGCCTGAGAAGTTCAGCCCCAAGACTGACTTTGGATGAACATAGTACCTGGGGCAGGTGTAGGGTGTTCTTAAAGAGGACATAATGAGGACATGTTAAACAATGCTTGAGGAGGAATACATTTACATATACTTGAATATTTTCTCATCATCTTATCCAGTGTTCTGCCAAAATGCATCCAGGGAGAGTTTTGGAGGCAGGCAGCTCATGTACTATCAGGGCTAACACAAATCGATTGTTTTTATATACAGTCTATGAGCTTTAGTGCATAATAATTCACAGTTATTAGCATTTGTTTTAGGGTTTTATGAAAATGAAAATGCAAATTATGCTGGTTAAGTATAGCTGGAATTTGTAATAAAAGTTTTTTAATAATAGCATCTGTACAAGATACAGAAAATGCACCACTTTTTTATGCCCATGCTTTATATTTTTTAATTCTAGGTTGCCAGAACAGGCAAGTTCAACAACCTAGTATTTTTAACTTTTTCCAAAACAAAGACTTTTATTTAATATGATATATATAAAGGACTTGAGACAGGCTGTATGACTCAAGTGCATTATTCTGTATTGACTTGGGACTGTATTGGCATTGATACTAGGACTGTCTCAATCTTGGCCATTAGTTTAACTAAATATGGACTTGTCTCAGTTGGGAGTTAGCATAAATAATGATCAAGTTGTCTTTTCTTATTGTTTGCACAAAGTTGACAAAATAATGTTTTTCTTATCCTAGAAAGCAGCCTAAATCACTGGTGTAATGCATGAATGAAGCAAACTAATTTGAGTAAAAGCTTGAATTTTTAAAGGTTTTGATCTCTATCTTGACTTTGGCCTTGATCTCGACTTGGCATCAAGCCCTTAAGATTTGATCTTTACTCAATCTTGGCTAGCACTGGCATTAGACTTGACAATAGTATTCTTGTTCACAGCTTGATTAGGTTATATATTTTAAATTTGACATGCTTTATTGTGGTGCAACAAACAGTAAATATTGCAATTATAGCATGCATTACATTTTTACTTTCTTACACCTGCTGTAGTGTTTACACAGTGGCGGGCAGTCAGGGCCAGCAAAGCCTTCTCTTCTGGCCTAAACACTATCAGAAGCACTCACCTACATTCACAACCTAAATTCTAAATGTTTTCATGGAAATTGTATTAATTATTCCCAACAGTCTATTCTCTTCATTTCATAGCGTTTCTCTTGGTTGCACTGCTTTCCAGTACGTGTATGTGGCTGTCAGATTCGACTCTATGTGCTGCCATGTCAATCTAATCTGACCAGGGCCTTCAAAGTCTGTACTGCTGGTCTTTTTACCATAGAGAATATTAGCACTGGGTCTGTTTCTTTAACCAATCAGATTTCGAATTCGCCTCACAGGGCCAGCTAGCTAGTGTGTACTGCTCTGCATACATTATACATCAGAGTTAGACTATTTTATGCCTACGGAAGAAGATACATTTATTTGGTCTTGGACATACTTGAAAAAGCATATTCCAGAAAAGCTAGACATCGTGAGGAGAAGTCGGCCAACCCTGAAAGCTAGCTAGGCTGCTCAGCCCAGGAAAGGGTTTGTTCGCCACTTTCAGACCAGTGAATACGAGCGGTACTACTGGATTACAGCCTCTGAGGGGGGTGAAATTATGACTATGCATCTTTAGTGAGTAGGTTGTATTTTATTTACATTTTTAATGTTTTTGTCATGTTATTAGACAAATATTGATTCTGAACTGCTTCAGGTGACGTAGGTGTACAGTTGCGAATGTAGTGTAGAGGTTTGAAACTTGGTTTAGTAAATGGTATTCACCCTCTACATGCGAAATGCCTCTCTCTGTAATGCCACACGTTGTTATAATTGCGTTTTTGTATTGTATTATTGGTTTCTATAATTGCGACATGATAGTGGTGGTATAAGAGGTGGATTAAGTCGGGTAAGTCCCTACTGAAGGCCCAGATACCAAATGCATGGCCCGCCAGTGCGTTTAAATAATTAAAGACGATTTGGTTGATAGTGGGCCAATTTTTTAGTAACATGGTTTAAGTAGATATTTTTTCTATATTTGAAACACAGCACAAAGAACAAGGACATATAGTAACTCGTTTAGTAACGTTTTTTTTCTTTCTTTCTTGCTAAAATCCTGACCAGAGTCTTGTTGGCTTTTTGTCAAGGTTGTAAACACAATGTGCTTAGAATCCTTGTTAGAAATGTTAATGCTCATGCTCATCACATTCGAATTACTTCAGCCTAGTAAGAAAAAAGATACTGGAATTCTGGTTGTATGGAGGAAAGCTTCTTGTCTCATAAATAGCTTTTTTTGGGTTTAATGCAATTCGAATGAATATAAAAAGAATCACAGTAAATGCAGTTTGGAAGCTGTGGTAACAGTTTGTGCTATTTGAACAGAGTAAATTGCCTCAAATGGCCATTTAGATGTGCCTTACAAAATATTTTAATCACTATGAAGCAAATGTAGAAGACCCATCAGTAAAAGCTTTTTTGTTGTATTTTTTGGAATGAACTCTCAAGTCTCTCTAAAATGAAATCCTTAAAGGGAGCAAGATGATGAATCGAAATTAAAATTGGAATGTCTTCAACACCTGTCAACTTCAGGTGTTTGGAAACCATTAAAGAAACTTTTTGTGATTTTTTCCCCGAAATATATTTCTACCTTTTTTCTAAAACAAATACTTTGTGCGGACTGCATTAAACACACATTTACATATGGTAATTCTGCATTAGGTTGATTTCATTTTAAGCTTACAGGCAGAGAGCGCATTCTGAGGTAGAGAAGCGTATCCTGCGTTTAGTGTGTGTCAGGCTGTGGCGTTGTGAGTTCTTTGTATTCTGGTAAGAAGACAGCCGCTTGACAGTTTGTTTCAAAGAATGTTTCAGAATGTTTCAATACCTAAGGGGAGGTGTGCAAAAGGCAATTCAGTTATGCAAATCACATCACACGCTTTTCATTAATCCCCTCTGAGCAGTACAAACTGCCTGCACAGGACCAAAGAACAAAAAGCAGCTCAAAAGTTTCGCTCGCTATCACTGTGCACTTATTGTAACATGCCAAAATGATGACAGCCCTCACAGAAGCAGCTTTGTCATATTATGATGAACTGTGTGATACATTGGCATTATTCATTTACCTATATACAACCATTGGAAAAATAGTTCACTTCATATGTTGATTAATTAGAAGAAATCATACTTTTGAATGTTTTGTTTTTTAATTTCAGCTGTAATTAAATACGATTTCTGAAGATATTTTCTCTGCAGTCTGTCCTTTAAATGCAGTGCTGTGGTATTCTTAACTCAGCACTCTCTCTGAATTTAAAATATTCTGAAAAAATGCTCTGACCAAAACAAATAAAGGGCCATGTTCAGAGTTAAGAGGATTTAATACAGAAATAGTGCACATCAGGATTCAGGTGTAACTACAGACTTTAGGGATATCCAGAATTGCTTACACAGGAAGTATAGAGTTTGTTACATTCAGAACTATATTTCAGTTACACGTACATGTGATTCTTTTCTTTGCAGTTTTCCTTGTGTGTTAGCAGCATTCAGTCCATATACAGTATTTATTTGCAGTAATTAATATGATAATTACCAAGACTATATATACAGCATTATTCTCTATTGGTGATGTAGCTATAGGCTCCTATTAGATGTAGATTGATGTTGTTTTGGTATTTTAGGTTTTTAATTGATTTGCATCTGACAGCAAGGAAAAGGTAAAGAACACCACACTTTCTCCTTAGTATTTGTTTTTAAATCTGGTGATGTAGATACTATTGAATAATCCTGTGTAAATATTAATTTAACTTTTGAATGTAAATTGCCAATGTCTTACAGAGTTGAGGGATTACCAACATAATTGAATTCGTGCATTCTGTTCTCAATATCGGGCTAGCATAATACATGCTGTTCAAGGTACTTCATACTTCATAGTTGCAGATGACAAAAGCCATGCTTTCCACCAGCGAGGATGGGGCGAGATGAGGTGGAGAAGTGAGCTCTGGCCGCTCCACGTGGCTCTGATTAAGTTTAATCTGGCAGCCCTCCTTCTTCTATCTCCTCTCCAGGCTCTGCCTCTCTGGCTCCACTGACTCAAAGGCAGTTATAATGAGCTGCTGAGCCACACACTGGATGCCCTGGACTCCAGTCCCCACAGAGCCATAATAAGCACTCCAGCAGCCCCGACACCACAGCCAAGGCACCAATCTTCTCTCCCCGCAGAAATAGTGTGTAGGTGGGCATCGCTTGTTCTCTGCTCCCTCTTGGGGAGTCCCCGGGGCTAGGGGAAGTTGGGAAGGCATGGCCCAAAGCCAGCAGCTGGCAGTGAGTACCTGGCAATCGGAACTGTGCCTCTTTAGCCGCCAATGGCTTTCAGCAGTATCCAGCAGCCGATCCTTGGCGGGGTTCAGCATGTACAATGGAATATATATATATATATATATATATATATATATATATATATATATATATATATATATATTATATATATCCATTGTCCATGCTGAACACCGCCAAGGGGTATATATAATATATATATATATATATATATTATATATATATATATATATATAATATATATATATATAATATATATATATATATGTGTGTAATATAACTATTTATATTAAACTAAACACACAAGGAAGGGGCAGAAGAATGTGACAGTGT
>JBCEWE010002237.1:0-15605 GCA_039877035.1 Silurus lanzhouensis
GCTCTTTCAGAATTATGGAAAACAACTACATTTGCCACAGACCATTGCACCACTTACCCCCATGTCATGTGGTTGTTTGAGCACCTGATTCACGTTAACTATAATTAGCACACACGTGTATATACACAACTAACAGCATTCATTGTCTTATTCCTGTTTCACATTCAGGTTATGATTTTGTGTTTCTTTTCATATAATTGGTTTCATGTTTTTTTTACACATTACAGTTTCAGTTGCAGTTTTCAACCACTTCCTGCTTCATTACATGACAGTTAGATGCAACTTCCCGAATTATGCATTTTGATTGTTTTCTGCACTGTCCCTTAAAATGCTGCTAAAGTTTTCTCTAGCTTGGATTGTTAGTGACGTGCCACCAGAGAGAAGGTTCTTAGCAGCCCCTCACTTAAATGTCCAATTGTGCACAAATCCATGCATTTATAATTATTCCTTCTCATAATCTCCGCCTGTGAATACACAATGTGTGCTGAGTTCATTACATAACTGCGGCCAGCTCTTCCATTACTCCTCACTTTTCTAAAGAATGTTAAATCCCTTCTGCTTAACTTCACCACAAGCCGACGAGTCTTTAACGTATAACGTTAACGTTCCGAATTCAATTCAGAACACGAGTTCCTTCTCGTTAGCTTCCTTCCTAACGCAGGAAAAACTTCATAAATAACTGATGAGTCATAAATGTGCTAAGCTTCTCTGATAAACACTCGTTTAATCAGACATTAATGGGAAATGACTAATGTAGGGTAAAGAACATTTACAGCCTGTTAAACACTAACCGGAAAGTCGAGTAAAAATCCAGTCGGAATGAATTTCAGCCTTCAAATACTTCTTACATCTATATTTAATTATATTTAATTAAGGGCAGGGTGAAATAATAAAATATTGTATCGTGTGATATTAATAAAACATAATATTCAACATGATATCTTTTAAGTTTGCAAAATAAAATTCCAGAATATAAAGAAAAATGTTTCAAGAAAAGCCCTGAAAAAAACCCTAAATTTTCTGAATATTAAATAGTTAATTATTTAAACAGAGTAATTATAAACAAATAAAAACAAATGAAGTTATTAAATTATCAATTATTTTATTTTTATTTAAAAGATTTATTTGAGAGTTTTTTTCGACAACACAAGTTCTGTACCATTATTATGCCTTATTTTTTTATTTACTTTTTTGGCTTTTCCAAATTGTTGGAGGCACACCATTTTATAGGACGTTTCTGGATACAGTAGCATGAAATTTTTCCTTCACTTAAATTAAGACATCCAAACCTGTTCCAGCATCACAATGCTCCTGTGCACAAAGCCAGTTCCATTAAGAGCTGTTTTCAATTGGTTGGAGTGGAAGATCTCCTGCTGTGGAACTCCAACTCGATTAAACTTTTTTGAAAAGAACATGAACACTGACTGCACCCCAGGCCTCCTCACCCTGTCACCTACATCACTACCTGACTTGTGGCAAATAAATCTCCACAAAATCTAGAGGAACATCTTCCCAAAGAGTTGAGGTTATTCTAAAAGCAAATGGGAACTAATGAATTTGATATTGTTTATTGTTTATTTATTGTTTATTGTTTATTGACTTTATCAGCATCGTTACAGGTACCCTAAGAGGTTTGTCATAGGGGAACACTGAATTATTTTGCTGTTACAGTGAAATGTCAAAGCATATTAACTCAAGTTAAAATACAAGATTAAAGAAAGGAAGAATAAAATACTTCATAAAGGTATACAAAGTCCTTTTAAAATCCATAATTATTAAAAGTCTACACATATATGGAATAGGTGATCTCTGAATTGTTCCGTTCGCATCTGGGGATTGTCAGTTTAGAAGAGTTCCTCATCTGGCGTCCAGTCAGCTGCTCCCTGAGCGGTGGTAGCCAATCTCTAAAGCTAGACTTATATAGCTTCCTAGCAAAATCAAGGCACAATTGGACTCGTCTCTCTGCTAGTGTACACAATCCAAGAAAGGAGAGGGCATCAGAATATCCTTCGTACCTTCGTCCCAGTATGATTTTACAAACACGTTTCTGCACTCTTTCCACCCTTTTAATTTGATCAGTGGTCAAGGAATTATGCCAAACTGGGACCGCATACTCTAACACTGGACATACGTACCCAGTATAGATGTAACCAGTTCTTGATCATGAACTCCAAATTTCTTTAGCCGGCGAAAAGCAAAAAGCTTTCTATTAGCTGAGGACAACATGTGGTCCACTTGAACGTCCCATTTTAAGTCACTCTGAATGGTTACTCCTAAGATCTTAACAGAGTCACAGATGTTTAGAATATTATGATCTATAGACAGTGGTGGCCAAGTTGGCAAATGTTTCATACGGGAGACATGTAAGACATTATTATTATATATATATATATATATATATAATGTAATGTGTAACTGTAGTGGTGAGTCCCAGTGGGAATTTGTTGGACCATTATGGACCATTAGGACATGAATAAGTCTCTAGTTAACATTAGTTTCTATACTGGTTACTTTGTTTGACAATGGATATTAATTTGAATAGTATTTGTAGTGGAAACTATTAGAATGTCAGTGATAGTGAGGGGGTGGTAGGTTCAGTAAGATGTTTTTTATGATATAAAGACGTGTGCATGTGTGCATGTGCGCAAGTGTGTGTGTGTGTGTGTGTGTGTGTGTGTGTGTGTGTGTGTGTGTGTGTGTGTGTGTGTGTGAAAGCCACTGTGCCAGTGAAAACAAGTTAAAAATAGAAATATAGAGAGCGAGACGAAAAGATAAATGAGAAAGACGGAGAGACAGACATTGTTTGATTGATGTCTCAGAGGAAATGTTATAAAAGGCTTAGAGAAGGCGGATGTCACTCACTGTAGGATATGTGATGATAAACTTGGTCATGTGACCCACGGGCATGGACTGTGCAAGACGCTGGCGCTCCAAAGGCAAGGCGGGCCGGTACTCGATCAGAGCTGGGAATGACAGGAAGAGGGCGCAGTCAGTGTTTAATATTTTATTCCATTAACGAGTCAGGAAGAAATACAGTGCAAGTCATCAAACACAGTGATCTCCTCAATGTTCTCTAGAAACATGGACCAATCCCATATAGGTGGTGGTGGGGCTTTAAGTTTAAGAGCTGATTGGGACAATAAAATGGTTGCGGTTGATTGGTAAATGAGAGGGACAATGTCCTCGGAGGACAGTGTGTTGTGTGATGATTTAAACAGGCTTTTCTCGGATGCCAAACTCTTGGTTATAAACTTCATGATCTGTAATCTAAATTTATATCATATTCATAAATAAATGTTCTGGATGAAAGAGAGACAAAGAAAGAGACAGAAAAAACAGAGACAGACAGAGGAATAGTAAGAGAGATGATGAGTAAAAGAAAAAAAGAAATAAAGAGGAAGAGAAGGGAAGATGTGAGAAATACATAACAAGAGAGAGAGAAAGGGACAGAAATGGACAGAATATGAAAGAGAAATATAGAGAGAGACAGGGAAAGAGAAACCCTGAGAAGAACAGGGAAAGGAAGACAGAGAGAGGGACCATTAATGACAGAAAGAACAAAAAACTGAGAAAAAGTAAAAAGGGCACAGAGAGAAGAACAAATAAGCAAGACCCTAAGAAGGAAAGAGAGAAAAAACACATATGGGGAAAGCAAGACAGAGAAGGAAAAAGAAAGGAAGAGATGCACAGAGAAAAAAGAGAGACAAAGCCCCTGACAAACTGCACCCCCTACTGGGGAAGCACAGAGAGAGCTGCACACTCACAGCCTACTACATACACACCTGCCACCAGGTGAGGGACAGTGTGTGATTATGTCACTTAGTGTATGTAACACAATCACACACACACACACACACACACACACACACACACACACACACACACACACACACACACACACTATAAACTACGTACTTATTCAAACTATTCTTCTTTTTTAACTCCATAGTTTTATTATTTCGTTCTTATAGTTATTATTATTATTATTATTATTATTATTAGTATTATTATTATTATAAATTATTGTTATCTGTAACTGACTTATTTCTGGTGTTATGTGTCTGTATGTTTTATGCTTTGGCAATACAAATGTCCATATTTGTCATGCCAATAAAGCAACCTTTGAGTTGAGGAAAGAGAGGAAAGAAAAGAGAAATAAAGAGATAGGGATAAAATGAAGGAAAAGGAGTGAGAGAGAGAAAGAGCTGAGTAGAAAAAGGGAAACAAACAGGAAACTGAAACAGTGAAAGGACACAGATGGAGTGACACGCTGGAGATTCAGTAGAGAGAGAGAAAAAAAAAGAGAGAGAGAGAGAGAGAGAGAGAGAGAGAGAGAGAGAGAGAGAGAGAGAGAGAGAGAGAGGGACAGATGCGGTATGAGCTGCAGGATGAGGACATCGAGGCGTACAGTGTGTGTATGAGAGAGAAATGTCTCGCAGCACTCTGATCAGCTTGTCTTATCGATCTGAGTGCTGCACTCTTTCATAATACAGCACTCTGCTAAATTGGATGCAATGCCTCAGTGCTTGGCTCTCTGTGAAACGACCAATCTGGAAAAGTGTGTGTGTGTGTGTGTGTTTGATTTAACAGAGTGTGTGTGATTTAACACTGCTATGCCATAATTAAGGCGTATCCATTTAGCCCAGAGTGATGCCATCCAATATGCTTATGCTCGACTCGGACCGTGCATCGGGGAAACACCCGCAGGCCCCCACTGACCCACGCCGGACCTCATTACCCAGCATGCACCACTTTCAACACCTGGCACAGTTCATTCTCTCCCTGCATGCGATTCTTTCTCACTTTTTCTCTTTTCATCTCCTCTCTTCTCCTCTTTCTCCAATCTTCTTCTCACTTCTCATTTACTCTCCTCTTTTCTTCTCCTCCACTCTCGTCTTTTCTCTTTCTTCTTTGCTCTTCTCTTTCTCCTATTTTCTCTTGTTTACTCTAATCTTTCTTCTCCCCTTTTCACTTTTCTTCCTATTTCTTCTCTTCTCCTTCGTTTCTCTCAACATTTCTCTTTTATATCCACAAACTTTTCCACCAATATGTTTTCAAACCAGTTGTGCTGACGGATGTTTATGGTCTTGTCATACACATAAATACTAAATAATATAATTATATATTATCTTTACTGAAATAAATTAAACACATTTAACAAAATATTAAATAAAAATGTGTAACATACTGAAGATATCAGAATATTTTATCTTTGTTCAAAAGTGCTGAAGTCCCTGTTGTTGCTATAGAAACACAATATACTGTATTTAAATATAAATAAATATATTCATACATTTCTAAAAAAAAACATTCTATCTGTTGCTTCCTGATTCACCAGGAACAGAACAAATCACATCCTATTGTGTTCTGGTCTTTAATATCTCATTACACTCGCACAGTAATTATCAATCATGTCATTAATAGATTTAAATAAACGACAATCATCACCTATTCTTCATCACCACAATCAGAGTTCTGCTGATCATCTGTACTCGCACGTCCTCGTTCAGTTTCCCTGTCCCTCTCCGTCTCTCTGTCCTTTATTCATTATCCAAACAGGACAACAAATAGTGCAGGCGTGTGTTAGCGTCCGGATTCCTGCTGAATGGATGTGATTTGGAGCAGATTGCATTCCTCTAATGTTTCTAATGAAGCTTTGTGATTCCTCAGTAATCAATAATCATCACTCACACACTGCACCAGATCTTCATCATCTCCATCATCATCATCTTCATCATCAATGTATGATGGAGAGATGGAGGTGTGTGATGAAGAGATGGAGGTGTATGATGGAGAAATGGAGGTGTATGATGAAGAGATAGAGGTGTATGATGGAGGTGTATGATGGAGGTGTATGATGGAGAGATGGAGGTGTATGATGGAGAAATGGAGGTGTATGATGAAGAGATGGAGGTGTATGATGGAGGTGTATGATGGAGGTGTATGATGGAGAGATGGAGGTGTATGATGGAGAAATGGAGGTGTATGATGAAGAGATGGAGGTGTATGATGGAGGTGTATGATGGAGAGATGGAGGTGTATGATGGAGAAATGGAGGTGTATGATGAAGAGATGGAGGTGTATGATGGAGAAATGGAGGTGTATGATGAAGAGATGGAGGTGTATGATGGAGAAATGGAGGTGTATGATGAAGAGATGGAGGTGTATGATGAAGAGATGGAGGTGTATGATGGAGGTGTATGATGAAGAGATGGAGGTGTATGATGGAGGTGTATGATGAAGAGATGGAGGTGTATGATGGAGGTGTATGATGAAGAGATGGAGGTGTATGATGGAGGTGTATGATGGAGAGATGCAGGTGTATGATGCAGGTGTATGATGGAGAGATGCAGGTGTATGATGCAGGTGTATGATGGAGAGATGGAGGTGTATGATGGAGGTGTATAATTGTGATGTGCACTGCATTAGAAATGGAAGTAAATTGAAGTGAAATTAAGTTTTGTGTCTCTCAATAATCACTTACACACTGTACCTCATCATCATCTTTATCACCATCATCATCATCATCACCATTATCATCATGATTACCATCATTATCATCACCATCATCATCACCATCATAATCGATCCCCAAATTACTGAGGTTCCTTCTCTCTTTGTTGGTAATTCACCTGCCTTACATTCTTCTTTTCTTTCTTTTTTTTTTTAATTGACTGAGTCTCGTGAAAATAATCACCCCGTGTTGGACGTGAAGACATGAAGAAGAACATGTCTGTGCTTTCTGTCTCACACTGAATGTGTCCCAGAGCCTCGTCCCTCAGCCACGTTTTCTTTAGAGGAGTTTATCAGGAACGAGATAAGAAAGTCATTACAGTCGCCACGAGACCACTCTGAGTGACACGATAATGTGAGGGAAGGTCACGAAGGAGAGGCAACAAAGGGGAAGAATGGAAAACAGATATGGAGTAGAGAAAAGAAGGAATAAGTTGGACGGAAATTGATGGAGGTAAATGATGGAGGAGTAAAGATGGAGAGTAAGAGATAAATGAGGATAGGAAGGAAGGATGGATGATTCTAGAGTTAGTCGTAGATGAGAAAAAAAGAAAGTTATATGTCTGTGTGTGTGTGTGTGTGTGTGTGTGTGTGTGTGTGTGTGTGTGTGTGTGTGTGTGTGTGTGTATGTGCATATGTGCCTGTGTGTATGAGTGAGTTTGTGTGTGTGTGTGTGTGTGTGTGTGTGTATGTGTATGTGCATATGTGCCTGTGTGTATGAATGAGTGAGTGTGTGTGTGTGTGTGTGTGTGTGTGTGTGTGTGTGTGTGTGTGTGTGTGGGTGTATGTGCATATGTGCCTGTGTGTATGAGTGAGTTTGTGTGTGTGTGTATGTGTGTATGTGTATGTGCCTGTGTGTGTGTGTGTGTGTGTGTGTGTGTGTGTGTGTGTGTGTGTGTGTGTGTGTGTGTTAATGAGGTGACTGCTCTTTCTCTAAATAAATCCTCCACACTAAGCTCAGCTCTCTCACTGCTGTAATTCCTTCCCTCTGCTTTCCTTCTGCTTCCCTTTGCTTTTTAAATCCTCCCTCCATCACGGAGGTTACCGGGGCAACGCAGGGCAGTAAGTAAGAGAAGCATGGCTAATGGAGCTGAAGAAGCGCTGATCTCACGCTCTACGCCTTAAGGCAATGGGGATGAGTGCAACAGAAAAAAGAAAGAAAAAAAACGTGAGAAATGCTTCCCACGCACGCAGTAAACACGCCGCAGAGGAGGCGAAAATAGCCGCTTTAATTAATGACCCAGAAATCACCCACGCCAAAACCGGCATCAACGCCAGCGTCAACCTCGAGAGTTTGGCTTTTTTGGGGCCGAAAGACGCTCGCAGCAGGAAGCACGGCGGTGGAAATTCCTCGTCTCCTGGAAACGGATTCGTCTCAGATGCAGGAAAATAAATCACGCTGCACTTTTCAGAGACAGAAGATTGATTTCACATCGAGCCGCCAGACTCTGCAGCTCAAGGCGACTTATTAAAGACGAGATGTGGCAGAGAACGGACACAAACGAACTGCTCACCTGGTCATTCACTACCCAACCCACACACACACACACACACACACACACACACACACTATTACACACGCACACACACACACACACACACACACACACACACACACACACACACACACACACACACACATAGTGTTTGCAACTTAGCCTGTTGAAGCAGAGAAATGAGACAGCATGTCTGGATAAATATAGCACAAATGGGAACACTCTAAAAGCACACACACACGCACACACACACACACACACACACACACACAGTAATTCTCCTGAGAACTAAGACAAAGTGTTCTGTCTTAAGGCACTCAACTAGGTAGTTTCATTTTGTGTGTGTGTGTGTGTGTGTGTGTGTGTGTGTGTGTGTGTGTGTGTGTGTGTGTGTGTGTGTGTTTCTGAGACTGTGTGTGCACAGCGCTTGCTAAACCAATACATTTAAATTCCATAAAAAAAGAAAAGCTTTATCAGTTCACATGGAGGGTCTGAAACAATAACGTATTCGAAAATGATTCAACAATTTCTGACCAATCAGAATCCAGCATTTAGCAGCTCTGTGTTTCAGAGTATCAGCAAAATCTTTTTATTAAAATGTTGAAAATTTTAAAGTGGACACTATAAGGACCCATTGTTTGTGAGCAGCATTAGCTTAAACTTGAATACAGTAATAAACTAATGGAGCAGATGTCGTCTCAGGGGTCAAAGGGGTAAAACCGCAGTGATGTGTATAGGACTTTAGGGCTATTGAACAAATAATGTTTACATTCAGCGTTTTTTAACAGATAAACGCTGATGTCCTATCACTTCGTCACATTTCTAGAGGTTGGACAATGTCCTAGTGGTCAAAAATGCAATGGAAAGTGCTAATAATGTCCACTGGGAAAGAACTCCTGCTGCCCCAGATTCAGGGAAGGCGCATTGAACAGAACAGATAATGACTGGGTTGCTATATTGTTGTTTTTTTTTTTTTTAAATACTCTGCAATCACATAGGTTTTGTTTTATGGTTCTCCAAATGGAATAAAAAAATTTCATGTGCAGAAATTTGTTAATGTTAGAAGACGTATCTTTCGCAAAAAAATACGAAAGGAAAAAGTGCTGTCAGTGCAGTCAGAATAGTTTCATATATAAACGTTCAACGTTCGACAGAAGGCTCTGAACACACAATGAGACTAAAAAACACCTGGACCATGTCATCTTTCATTCACACGAGGAAAAGATGGTTGAGGGTTCTAACATTCTTTGAAAATAGAAAAATATATACATTAGTGCAGTTAGTGTGAACTGTGTAATTGGCTGGAAGTTCAGGTTTGAATAGTGGATTGTGATTGACTGGAAGTTCAGTATTGAAAAATGAATTGTGATTGGCTGGAAGTTCAGGTTTAAATAGTGGATTGTGATTGGCTGGAAGTTCAGGTTTAAATAGTGGATTGTGATTGACTGGAAGTTCAGTAACCCAGCCATTAGGGAGGCACAAGCCAGTGCATTCTTAGTGCCGGTCCCAAGCCCGGGTAAATGGGGAGGGTTGCGTTAGGAAGGGCATCCAGCGTAAAACATGTGCCAAATCAAATATGCGGATCACAAATGAGAATTTCATACCGGATCGGTCGAGGCCCGGGTTAACAACGACCGCCACAGGTATCGTTAGCCGACAGGGTACCGGTGGAAATTGGGCTACTGTTGGCCGAAGGAGGAAAAGGAGAGGAGGAAGACGTCTACAGAGACGGCAGGGAAAGGAGCAGTGTAGGAGAGTGGAGGTTAGGGTTGGTACTTTAAATGTTGGTACTATGACGGGTAAAGGGAGAGAAGTAGCTGATATGATGGAGAGGAGAAAGGTAGATATGCTGTGTGTTCAGGAGACCAAGTGGAAAGGGAGTAAGGCCAGGAACATTGGAGGTGGATTTAAACTGTTTTATCATGGTGTGGATGGAAAGAGAAATGGTGTAGGGGTGATTCTGAAGGAAGAGTACAGTAAGAGTGTAGTGGAGGTGAAGAGAGTTTCTGATAGGGTGATGATCGTGAAGGTGGAAGTTGAAGGGATGATGATAAATGTCATCAGTGCCTATGCTCCACAAGTTGGCTGTGAGATGGAGGAGAAGGAAAGATTCTGGAGTGAATTAGATGAAGTGGTAGATGGTGTACCTAGGAAAGAACGGTTGGTGATTGGGGCGGACTTTAATGGGCATGTAGGTGAAGGGAACAGAGGTGACGAGGAGGTGATGGGTAGGTATGGTTTTAAGGAGAGGAATGTGGAAGGGCAGATGGTGGTAGATTTTGCTAAAAGGATGGAAATGGCAGTGGTGAACACTTATTTTAAGAAGAAGGAGGATCATAGGGTGACGTATAAGAGTGGAGGAAGGTGCACACAGGTGGACTATGTGCTATGCAGGAGATGCAACCTGAAGGAGATTGGCGACTGTAAGGTGTTGGCAGGGGACAGTGTAGCTAGACAGCATAGGATGGTGGTCTGTAGGATGGTTTTGGAGGCGAAGAGAAGAGGAGGAGAGTGAGGACTGAAAGAAGAATAAGATGGTGGAAACTGAAGGAGGAAGAGTGTAGTGTGAGGTTCAGGGAAGAGGTCAGAGAGAGGCTCAGTGGTGTTAAGGAGGTGTTGGATGATTGGGCAAATACTGCAGGAGTGATGAGGGAGGCAGCTAGAAAAGTACTTGGTGTGACATCTGGAAATAGAAAGGAAGACAAGGAGACGTGGTGGTGGAATGAGGAAGTGCAGGAGAGCATAAGGAGAAAGAGGTTGGCAAAACAGAAGTGGGATAGACAGAGTGATGAGAAAAGTAGGCAGGAGTACAAGGAGATGCGGCAGCAGGTTAAGAGGGATGTGGCGAATGCCAAGGAAAAGGCATATGAGGAGCTGTATGAGAGGTTGGACACTAAGGAAGGAGAAAAGGATTTGTACCGATTGGCCAGGCAGAGGGACCGAGCTGGAAAGGATGTACTGCAAGTTAGAGCAGTAAAGGATGGAGAGGGAAATGTGTTGACTAGTGAGGAGAGTGTGTTGAGAAGGTGGAGGGAGTATTTTGAGCAGCTGATGAATGAGGAAATCAGAGAGAGAGAAGGTTGGATGATGTGGAGTTGGTGAAGCAGGATGTAGATAGGATTAGTAAGGAGGAAGTGAGAGCAGCGATTAAGAGGATGAAGAGTGGAAAGTCGGTTGGACCAGATGACATACCGGTAGAAGCGTGGAGATGTTTAGGAGAGATGGCAGTGGAGTTTTTGACCAGATTGTTTAACAGGATTTTGGAAGGTGAGAAGATGCCTGAGGAATGGAGAAGAAGTGTGCTGGTACCAATCTTTAAGCATAAAGGAGATGTGCAGACCTGCAGTAACTACAGGGGTATTAAGTTGATCAGTCACACCATGAAGTTATGGGAAAGAGTAGTGGAAGCCAGGCTGAGAGAAGAGGTGACCATCTGTGAGCAACAGTATGGTTTCATGCCGAGGAAGAGCACCACAGATGCCTTATTTGCTTTGAGAATGTTGATAGAGAAGTATAGAGAAGGACAGAAGGAATTGCATTGTGTATTTGTGGATTTAGAGAAGGCGTACGACAGGGTGCAAGAGAGGAGTTGTGGTATTGTATGAGGAAGTCAGGTGTGTCAGAGAAGTATGTGAGGGTGGTGCAGGACATGTATGAGGACAGTGTGACGGCAGTGAAGTGTGCAGTAGGTACGACAGACTGGTTTAGAGTGAAGGTTGGACTGCATCAAGGATCGGCCCTGAGCCCTTTCCTGTTTGCAGTGGTGATGGACAGGTTGACGGACGAGGTCAGACAGGAGTCTCCCTGGACTATGATGTTTGCGGATGATATTGTGATTTGTTGTGAGAGTAGAGAGCAGGTTGAGAAGAGCTGGAGAGGTGGAGATATGCGCTGGAGAGAAGGGGAATGAAACTCAGTAGGAGTAAGACAGAATACATGTGTGTGAATGAGAGGGAGGGCAGTGGAGTGGTCCGGTTGCAGGGAGAAGAGCTTCAGAAGGTGGAGGAATTCAGGTACCTGGGGTCAACAGTGCAAAGTAATGGAGAGTGTGTTAGAGAAGTGAAGAAAAGAGTGCAGGCAGGGTGGAGTGGGTGGAGAGAGTGACAGGAGTGATTTGTGATAGTAGGGTATCTGCAAAATTGAAAGGGAAGGTTATAGGACTGTGGTGAGACCTGCGATGTTGTATGGTTTAGAGACAGTGGCATTGAGTAAAAGACAGGAGGTGGAGCTGGAGGTAGCAGAGCTGAAGATGTTGAGGTTTTCGTTGGGAGTGACGAGGATGGATAAGATTAGAAATGAGTTTATTAGAGGGACAGCGCATGTAGGATGTTTTGGTGACAAGGTGAGGGAGGCGAGATTGAGATGGTTTGGACATGTGCAGAGGATTGACATGAATTATATTGGTAGAAGAATGCTGAGGATGGAGCCACCCGGTAGGAGGAAAAGAGGAAGGCCAAGAAGGAGGTTCATGGATGTGGTGAGGGAAGACATGCAGGTGGTTGGTGTGGGAGAGGCAGATGTAGAGGACAGGGTGGTATGGAGACGGATGATCCGCTGTGGCGACCCCTAATGGGAGCAGCCGAAAGAAGAAGAAGAAGAAGAAGATTGACTGGAAGTTCAGTATTGAAAAATGAATTGTGATTGGCTGGAAGTTCAGGTTTAAATAGTGGATTGTGATTGGCTGGAAGTTCAGGTTTAAATAGTGGATTGTGATTGGCTGGAAGTTCAGGTTTAATGGTGGATTGTGATTGGCTGGAAGTTCAGGTTTGAATAGTGGATTGTGATTGGCTGGAAGTTCAGGTTTGAATAGTGGATTGTGATTGGCTGGAAGTTCAGGTTGAATAGTGGATTGTGATTGGCTGGAGTTCAGGTTTGAATAGTGGATTGTGATTGGCTGGAAGTTCAGGTTTGAATAGTGGATTGTGATTGGCTGGAAGTTCAGGTTTGAATAGTGGATTGTGATTGGCTGGAAGTTCAGGTTTGAATAGTGGATTGTGATTGGCTGGAAGTTCAGGTTTGAATAGTGGATTGTGATTGGCTGAAAGTTCAGGTTTAAATAGTGGATTGTGATTGGCTGGAAGTTCAGGTTTGAATAGTGGATTGTGATTGACTGGAAGTTCGTATTGAAAAATGAATTGTGATTGGCTGGAAGTTCAGGTTTAAATAGTGGATTGTGATTGGCTGGAAGTTAGGTTTAATAGTGGATTGTGATTGGCTGGAAGTTCAGGTTTAAATGGTGGATGTGATTGGCTGGAAGTTCAGGTTTGAATAGTGGATTGTGATTGGCTGGAAGTTCAGTTTGAATAGTGGATTGTGATTGGCTGGAAGTTCAGGTTTGAATAGTGGATTGTGATTGGCTGGAAGTTCAGGTTTGAATAGTGGATTGTGATTGGCTGGAAGTTCAGTTTGAATAGTGGATTGTGATTGGCTGGAGTTCAGGTTGAATAGTGGATTGTGATTGGCTGGAAGTTCAGGTTTGAATAGTGGATTGTGATTGGCTGGAAGTTCAGGTTTGAATAGTGGATTGTGATTGGCTGAAGTTCAGGTTTGAATAGTGTGCATTTGCATTTGTCAGTTGAATCCAGTGTTCTAAAGAGCACCAGGAGTTAACTCAACAGCTAAATCATTGGTAGAGATGCAGCACAATTGATTCTGTTCTCTCTCTCTTTAATAACTATTTAAAATTGTGCACATAAATGTAATCATCTGCCTCTACTTTATTTCTGTGTGTGATTTGGAGCATCAAAATGTAGATGTAAAGAGATGTAGATGTCAGTTTTGCTCTGTAAACATCGATAACAGTTTTAACTCCTCGATGCTGGAACTGTCCATGGTACTGTATAAAGTGGTAATCCACAGCTAGATGTGACGCCATTATAATGCTCTCCAGAGAACCTCTGGTCTTTTTTCCCTCCGAATCAAACACTAACATACTGTAACACTTACACCTACACCTGGATTCTTACTTATATAAACACCTTCTGCCCAATCAGAACCAAACCTTTATAAATACTCTTCAGATTAAAGTGGCATTTGAACAACAAGATCATTGGGTTTCTATACCGCTTATATATTCCAGTCTAACTGTAATTTGAATTCTATTTTAACCAGTTTAGCTCGCTTACAACATACAGTTAATGTGACAGAACAGATGGCATGCAGAATCAAAAGAAGGAAATAACTTAATCCATCCATGACCTGTCAATCATTCTGCAACATAACAAGCTAAATTCTCATGAATTGATCCGGCGTTTGAGTAATCATTTACAGTTGTGTGATTTCCTCATTTAGAACAATATTCAGATTATGAAAGTTCACAGGGATTTGAAAATACACAAGTATGGTCTGTAAAAAAAAACTTGACTTTAACATGATTTGTGAAAATAACACTCAAGGATTGAAATAAACGAAAAAGCGAACACAAAACATTTTTGAATTTAGTCTGTGGTTCATCTGTTTCTTTGTGCTTCTTGCACGAGCGAGTTTAAAAAGCAGACATATCAGCGATGGTAAAGTTTTTCTGCTTGATAGTGATAGAATAATAATACTAAAAAATAAAAGATAAATAGGTAATAAACCTGATGGAGAATAAAACAGATTTGGCATCGAAGTTTTAGAGTTTTAGTTAAGGCACTTAAAGAACTTTAGGTTTATAATAATTTCATCCGAATGGAGGAGGATAATGTTTCCATCGCAGTCAACACTCGACCTTTGCCTTTTGTTCTATATTTAGGCTGGTGTTTCGTATAACAGGTGGCCATGCAGGCTGAAATCTACACTGATCTGCACAATTGTTACTGAAAATCTATTCATTTTCATCTCGAACGACTAAAAAAAACGCTGCTTGATTGTAGGATCCGAGTTCTTTTTAGAGACAGTGGGTGTTTTTTTGTGTGTGTTTTTGCTGAAGTCGAGAGCTGGTTATTAGACTCTCAATTTCTAAGCCAAAACTCTTAACAAAAAATAAGAGCGCACAAATGTTCGATATTGTGTTTTGTGCTATTAACGAAACTGTCAGTGAATATCAAGGATATTATTATTATTATTAAATCATTACATTGTATTGCGCAGCTTCTTGTGTAACAGCACGGCACTTACGTGAACAACACACACTCGTTTAAAGCTGATTTGTGATTATATTTTCTATTGCTCAAGTGTTTTCAAGTACACAATAAAGCTGTAACAGAAAGCCGTCCTCCAGCCATTCCCCAGCTCTATCGCTCAAATCACACACACACACACACACACACACACACACACACACACACACACACACACACACACAACACACAAAACAGTTCCAGCTCATTCAGCCACAAAAGCGGCGAGTCGGGAGCGATGTAGGATGTCGAGAAAGCCCGAGGTTCATTCGGTGTTCCGTTTATCCCAAAGTGTTCACATGGCGTTAGAAGGTCAGGGTGCAGGTCCTGTGTAGACAAGTTCTTGAGTTCGTCCACACCAACCTGAATTCAGATGCATTTTCATGCTGGAACTGTGCTTTGGGTCTCTTAGTTCCAAAGATCATCTATACATTTACATTAATGGCATCTGGCAGACGTTTTTATCCAGAGTGACTGATTTCATCTGAGCAGGTGA
>JBCEWE010002217.1:0-15559 GCA_039877035.1 Silurus lanzhouensis
TTTTTTAATTGAATGGTTTGTCTACTTTGTGACATTAAACTGTAAATCTATTTGATAATTAAAAAGACCTGTGTAAAAGATTGCTTTTTGTATTGTCCATTTTGAAAGACGTGTTTGGACTTCTTTTAATGAGTTACATGGTAGTGAAGTATGGAAAAGAAGCCATTGCTTGCACAAACGCGAGAGAATAGGTCAGTGTTTTAAGGCATTGGTTTATCTATCAGCAGGTCCCACACAAGGTTGTGGGTTCAAGCCCTGACACAGACATGGGAAATTTTTTAATTTTTTTTTTAATCAAATAGTTTGTCTACTTTGTGACATTAAACTGTAAATCTATTTGATAATTAAAAGACCTGTGTAAAAGATTCCTTTTTTTATTGTCCTTTTTGAAAGACATGTTTGGCCTTCTTTTAATGAGTTACATGGTAGTGAAGTATGGAAAAGAAGCCATGTTGGTTCATTAGGCTTATTGACTGCTTGCACAAATGTGAGAGAATAGCTCAATGTTTAAGGCATTGGTTTATCTATCAGCAGATCCCCACAAGGTTGTGGGTTCAAGCCCTGACTCAGACAAGGTAAAAAAAAAAAATATATAGTTTTTTAAATCTAATGGTTTGTCTACTTTGTGACATTAAACTGTAAATCTATTTGATAATTAAAAAGACCTGTGTTAAAGATTGCTTTTTTTATTGTCCTTTTGAAAGACGTGTTTGACCTTCTTTTAATGAGTTACATTCTTTTTTTTTTTTAATTGAATGGTTTGTCTACTTTGTGACATTAAACTGTAAATTATTTGATAATTAAAAGACCTGGTAAAAGATTGCTTTTGTATTGTCCATTTTGAAAGATTTGGACTTCTTTTAATGAGTTACATGTGTAAGCATGCGTGCACAACGCGAATCAGCAGGCATTGGTTTTCACAAGGTTGTGGGTTCAAGCCCGACACAGACAAGGTAAAAAAAATAAATATTTTAATTAATGGTTTGTCTACTTTGTGACATTAAACTGTAAATCCATTTGATAATTAAAAAGACCTGTGTAAAAGATTGCTTTTTTTATTGTCCTTTTTGAAAGACATTTTTGGCCTTCTTTTAATGAGTTACATGGTAGTGAAGTATAGAAAAGAAGCCATGTTGGTTCATTAGGCTTATTGACTGCTTGCACAAATGCGAGAGAATAGCTCAATGTGTTAAGGCATTGGTTTATCTATCAGCAGGTCCCCACAAGGTTGTGTGTTCAATCCCTGACACAGACATGGGAAATTTTTTTTTTTTTTTAATCAAATAGTTTGTCTACTTTGTGACATTAAACTGTAAATCTATTGATAATTAAAAAGACCTGTGTAAAAGATTCCTTTTTTATTGTCCTTTTTGAAAGACATGGGCCTTCTTTTAATGAGTTACATGGTAGTGAAGTATGGAAAAGAAGCCATGTTGGTTCATTAGGCTTATTGACTGCTTGCACAAATGTGAGAGAATAGCTCAATGTGTTAAGGCATTGGTTTATCTATCAGCAGGTCCCCACAAGGTTGTGGGTTCAAGCCCCGACTCAGACAAGGTAAAACAAATAAATATATATTTTTTTAAATCTAATGGTTTGTCTACTTTGTGACATTAAACTGTAAATCTATTTGATAATTAAAAAGACCTGTGTAAAAGATTGCTTTTTGTATTGTCCATTTTGAAAGACGTGTTTGGACTTCTTTTAATGAGTTACATGGTAGTGAAGTATGGAAAAGAAGCCATTGCTTGCACAAACGCGAGAGAATAGGTCAGTGTTTTAAGGCATTGGTTTATCTAGCAGCAGGTCCCCACAAGGTTGTGGGTTCAAGCCCGACACAGACAAGGTAAAAAAATATATATTTTTTTTTAAATCTAATGGTTTGTCTACTTTGTGACATTAAACTGTAAATCATTTGATAATTAAAAAGACCTGTGTAAAAGATTGCTTTTTTATTGTCCTTTTTGAAAGACATTTTTGGCCTTCTTTTAATGAGTTACATGGTAGTGAAGTATGGAAAAGAAGCCATGTTGGTTCATTAGGCTTATTGACTGCTTGCACAAATGCGAGAGAATAGCTCAATGTGTTAAGCATTGGTTTATCTATCAGCAGGTCCCCACAAGGTTGTGGTTCAATCCCTGACACAGACATGGGAAAATTTGGTTTTTTTTTTTAATCAAATAGTTTGTCTACTTTGTGACATTAAACTGTAAATCTATTTGATAATTAAAAAGACCTGTGTAAAAGATTCCTTTTTTATTGTCCTTTTGAAAGACATGTTTGCCTTCTTTTAATGAGTTACATGGTAGTGAAGTATGGAAAAGAAGCCATGTTGGTTCATTAGGCTTATTGACTGCTTGCACAAATGTGAGAGAATAGCTCAATGTGTTAAGGCATTGGTTTATCTATCAGCAGGTCCCCACAAGGTTGTGGGTTCAAGCCCCGACTCAGACAAGGTAAAACAAATAAATATATATTTTTTTAAATCTAATGGTTTGTCTACTTTGTGACATTAAACTGTAAATCTATTTGATAATTAAAAAACCTGTGTAAAGATTGCTTTTTGTATTGTCCATTTGAAAGACGTGTTTGGACTTCTTTTAATGAGTTACATGGTAGTGAAGTATGGAAAAGAGCCATTGCTTGCACAAACGCGAGAGAATAGTCAGTGTTTTAAGGCATTGGTTTATCTATCAGCAGGTCCCACAAGGTTGGGTTCAAGCCCTGACACAGACATGGGAAAATTTCTTTTTTAATTTTTTTTTTTAATCAAATAGTTTGTCTACTTTGTGACATTAAACTGTAAATCTATGTGATGAATGAAAAGACCTGTGTAAAAGATTGCTTTTTGTATTGTCCATTTTGAAAGACGTGTTTGACCTTCTTTTAATGAGTTACATGGTAGTGAAGTATGGAAAAGAAGCCATTTTGGTTCATTAGGCTTATTGACTGCTTGTGCAAATGCGAGAGAATAGCTCAATGTGTTAAGGCATTGGTTTATCTAGCAGCAGGTCCCCACAAGGTTGTGGGTTCAAGCCCCGACACAGACAAGGTAAAAAAAATATATATATATTTTTAAATCTAATGGTTTGTCTACTTTGTGACATTAAACTGTAAATCCATTTGATAATTAAAAGACCTGTGTAAAGATTGCTTTTTTTTATTGTCCTTTTTGAAAGACATGTTTTGGCCTTCTTTTAATGAGTTACATGGTAGTGAAGTATAGAAAAGAAGCCATGTTGGTTCATTAGGCTTATTGACTGTTGCACAAATGCGAGAGAATAGCTCAATGTGTTAAGGCATTGGTTTATCTATCAGCAGGTCCCACAAGTTTGTGTGTTCAATCCCTGACACAGACATGGGAAATTTTTTTTTTTTTTTATCAAATAGTTTGTCTACTTTGTGACATTAACTGTAAATCTATTTGATAATTAAAAAGACTGTGTAAAAGATTCTTTTTTTATTGTCCTTTTTGAAAGACATGTTTGGCCTTCTTTTAATGAGTTACATGGTAGTGAAGTATGGAAAAGAAGCCATGTTGGTTCATTAGGCTTATTGACTGCTTGCACAAATGTGAGAGAATAGCTCAATGTGTTAAGGCATTGGTTTATCTATCAGCAGGTCCCACAAGGTTGTGGGTTCAAGCCCCGAACAGACAAGGTAAAAAAATAATATATTTTTTTTAAATCTAATGGTTTGTCTACTTTGTGACATTAAACTGTAAATCTATTTGATAATTAAAAAGACCTGTGTAAAAGATTGCTTTTTTTTATTGTACTTTTTGAAAAACGTGTTTGGCCTTCTTTTAATGAGTTATATGGTAGTGAAGTATGGAAAAGAAGCCATGTTGGTTCATTAGGCTTATTGACTGCTTACACAAATGTGAGAGAATAGCTGAATGTGTTAAGGCATTGGTTTATCTATCAGCAGGTCCCCACTAGGTTGTGGGTTCAACCCCTGACACAGACAAGGGAAATTTCTTTTTTTTTTTTAAATCTAATGTTTGTCTACTTGTGACATTAAACTGTAATCTATTTGATAATTAAAAAGACCTGTGTAAAGATTGCTTTTTTATTGTCTTTTTGAAAGACGTGTTTGGCCTTCTTTTAATAGTTACATGGTAGTGAAGTATGAAAAGAAGCCACGTTGGTTATTAGCTTATTGACTGTTTGCAAAATGGAGAGAATAGCTCAATGTGTTAAGGCTTGGTTTATCTATCAGCAGGTCCCACAAGGTTGTGGTTCAAGCCCTGAACAGACATGTAATATTTTTTTTTTTATCAAATGTTTGTCTACTTTGTGACATTAAACTGTAAATCTATTTGATAATTAAAAAGACCTGTGTAAAAGATTGCTTTTTTTATTGTCCTTTTTGAAAGACGTGTTTGACCTTCTTTTAATGAGTTACATGGTAGTGAAGTATGGAAAAGAAGCCATGTTGGTTCATTAGGCTTATTGACTGCTTGCACAATGTGAGAGAATAGCTCAATGTGTAGGCATTGGTTTATCTATCAGCAGTTCCCACAAGTTGTGGGTTCAAGCCCTGACACAGACAAGTAAGAAATTATTTTTTTTTAAATCTAATGTTTGTCTACTTTGTGACATTAAACTGTAATCTATTTGATAATTAAAAGACCTGTTAAAAGATTGCTTTTTTTATTGTCTTTTTGAAAGACGTGTTGGCCTTCTTTTAATGAATTACATGGTATTGAAGTAGGAAAAGAACCATGTTGGTTCATTAGGCTTATTGACTGCTTGCACAAATGCTAGAGAATAGCTCAATGTGTTAAGGCAATAGTTTATCTATCAGCAGGTCCCCACAAGTTTGTGGGTTCAATCCCTGACACAGACAAGGTAAAAAAATGTTATTATTTTTTTTAAATCTAATGGTTTGTCTACTTTGTGACATTAAACTGTAAATCTATTTGATAATTAAAAAGACCTGTGTTAAAGATTGCTTTTTTTATTGTCCTTTTATAAAAACGTGTTTGGCCTTCTTTTAATGAGTTACATGGCAGTGAAGTATGGAAAAGAAGCCATGTTGGTTCATTAGGCTTATTGACTGCTTGCACAAATGTGAGAGAATAGCTCAATGTGTTAAGGCATTGGTTTATCTATCAGTAGGTCCCCAGAAGGTTGTGGGTTCAAGCCCTGATACAGACAAGGTAAAAAATTTATTTTTTTTTTAAATCTAATGGTTTGTCTACTTTGTGACATTAAACTGTAAATCTATTTGATAATTAAAAAGACTTGTGTAAAAGATTGCTTTTTTTATTGTCCTTTTTGAAAGACGTGTTTGGCCTTCTTTTCATGAGTTACATGGTAGTGAAGTATTGAAAAAAAAGCCATGTTGGTTCATTAGGCTTATTGACTGCTTGCACAAATGCGAGAGAATAGCCCAATGTGTTAAGGCATTGGTTTATCTATCAGCAGGTCCCACAAGTTGTGGGTTCAAGCCCTGAGCAGACATAGGAAATTTTTTTTTTTTAACTAATGTTTGTCTACTTTGTGACATTAAACTTTAATCTATTTGATAATTAAAAAGACCTGTGTAACAGATTGCTATTTTTATTGTCCTTTTTGAAAGACGTGTTTGGCCTTCTTTTAATAAGTTATATGTAGTGAAGTATTGAAAAGAAGCCATGTTGGTTCATTAGCTTATTGACTGCTTGCACAAATGCGAGAGAATAGCTCAATGTGTTAGGCATTGATTTATCTATCAGCAGGTCCCACAAGGTTGTGGGTTCAACCCCTGAAACAGACAAGGTAAAAAAAAATTTATTTTTTTTAAATCTAATGGTTGTCTACTTTGTGACATTAAACTGTAAATCTATTTGATAATTAAAAAGACCTGTGTTAAAGATTGCTTTTTTTATTGTCCTTTTTGAAAGACGTGTTTGGCCTTCTTTTAATGAGTTACATTGTAGTGAAGTATGGAAAAGAAGCCACGTTGGTTCATTAGGCTTAGTGACTGCTTGCACAAATGCGAGAGAATAGCTCAATGTGTTAAGGCATTGGTTTATCTATCAGCAGGTCCCCACAAGGTTGTGGGTTCAATCACAGACAAGGTAAAAAAATTATTATTATTTTTAAATCTAATGGTTTGTCTACTTTGTGACATTAAACTGTAAATCTATTTGATAATTAAAAAGACCTGTGTTAAAGATTGCTTTTTTTATTGTCCTTTTTGAAAGACGTGTTTGGCCTTCTTTTAATAAGTTATATGGTAGTGAAGTATTGAAAAGAAGCCATGTTGGTTCATTAGGCTTATTGACTGCTTGCACAAATGCGAGAGAATAGCTCAATGTGTTAGGCATTGATTTATCTATCAGCAGGTCCCCACAAGGTTGTGGGTTCAAGCCCTGAAACAGACAAGGTAACGAAAAAATATTATTTTTTTTTAATCTAATGGTTTGTCTACTTTGTGACATTAAACTGTAAATCTATTTGATAAATAAAAAAAGACCTGTGTAAAAGATTGCTATTTTTATTGTCCTTTTTGAAAGACGTGTTTGGCCTTCTTTTAATAAGTTACATGGTAGTGAAGTATTGAAAAGGAGCCATGTTGGTTCATTAGGCTTATTGACTGCTTGCACAAATGCGAGAGAATAGCTCAATGTGTTAAGGCATTGGTTTATCTATCAGTAGGTCCCCAGAAGGTTGTGGGTTCAAGCCCCGATACAGACAAGGTAAAAAAATGTTATTATTTTTTTTAAATCTAATGGTTTGTCTACTTTGTGACATTAAACTGTAAATCTATTTGATAATTAAAAAGACTTGTGTAAAAGATTGCTTTTTTTATTGTCCTTTTTGAAAGACGTGTTTGGCCTTCTTTTCATGAGTTACATGGTAGTGAAGTATTGGAAAAAAAGCCATGTTGGTTCATTAGGCTTATTGACTGCTTGCACAAATGCGAGAGAATAGCCCAATGTGTTAAGGCATTGGTTTATCTATCAGCAGGTCCCCACAAGTTTGTGGGTTCAAGCCCTGATGCAGACATAGGAAATTTGTTTTTGTTTTTAACTGAAATAGTTTGTCTACTTTGTGACATTAAACTTTAACTCTATTTGATAATTAAAAAGACCTGTGTAACAGATTGCTATTTTTATTGTTCTTTTTGAAAGACGTGTTTGGCCTTCTTTTAATAAGTTATATGATAGTGAAGTATTGAAAAGAAGCCATGTTGGTTCATTAGGCTTATTGACTGCTTGCACAAATGCGAGAGAATAGCTCAATGTGTTAGGCATTGATTTATCTATCAGCAGGTCCCCACAAGGTTGTGGGTTCAACCCCTGAAACAGACAAGGTAAAAAAAAAATATTATTTTTTTTAAATCTAATGGTTTGTCTACTTTGTGACATTAAACTGTAAATCTATTTGATAATTAAAAAGACCTGTGTTAAAGATTGCTTTTTTTATTGTCCTTTTTGAAAGACGTGTTTGGCCTTCTTTTAATGAGTTACATTGTAGTGAAGTATGGAAAAGAAGCCACGTTGGTTCATTAGGCTTAGTGACTGCTTGCACAAATGCGAGAGAATAGCTCAATGTGTTAAGGCATTGGTTTATCTATCAGCAGGCCCCCACAAGGTTGTGGGTTCAAGCCCTGACACAGACAAGGGAAATTTCTTTTTCTTTTTTTTTTTTTTTTTTAATCAAATAGTTTGTCTACTTTGTGACATTAAACTGTAAATCTATTTGATAATTAAAAAGACCTGTGTTAAAGATTGCTTTTTTTTTTTGTCCTTTTTGAAAGACGTGTTTGGCCTTCTTTTAATGAGTTACATGGTAGTGAAGTATGGAAAAGAAGCCATGTTGGTTCATTAGGCTTATTGACTGCTTGCATAAATGCGAGAGAATAGCTCAATGTGTTAAGGCATTGGTTTATCTATCAGCAGCTTCCCACAAGGTTGTGGGTTTAAGCCCCGACACAGACAAGGTAAAAAAAAATTAATTATTTTTTTTAAATCTAATGGTTTGTCTACTTTGTGACATTAAACTGTAAATCTATTTGATAATTAAAAAGACCTGTGTAAAAGATTGCTTTTTTTATTGTCCTTTTTGAAAGACGTGTTTGGCCTTCTTTTAATGAGTTACATGGTAGTGAAGTATGGAAAAGAAGCCATGTTGGTTTATTAAGCTTATTGACTGTTTGCAGAAATGTGAGAGAATAGCTCAATGTGTTAAGGCGTTGGTTTATCTATCAGCAGGTCTCCACAAGGTTGTGAGTTCAAGCCCTGACACAGACATGTGAATTTTTTATTTTTTTTTTATCAAATAGTTTGTCTACTCTGTGACATTAAACTGTAAATCTATTTGATAATTAAAAAGACCTGTGTAAAAGATTGCTTTTTTTATTGTCCTTTTTGAAAGACGTGTTTGACCTTCTTTTAATTAGTTACATGGTAGTGAAGTATGGAAAAGAAGCCATGTTGGTTCATTAGGCTTATTGACTGCTTGCATCAATGTGAGAGAATAGCTCAATGTGTTAACGCATTGGTTTATCTATCAGCAGCTTCCCACAAGGTTGTGGGTTCAAGCCCCGACACAGACAAGGTAAAAAAAAATTAATTATTTTTTTTTAAATCTAATGGTTTGTCTACTTTGTGACATTAAACTGTAAATCTATTTGATAATTAAAAAGACCTGTGTAAAAGATTGTTTTTTTTATTGTCCTTTTTGAAAGACATGTTTGGCCTTCTTTTAATAAGTTACATGGTAGTGAAGTATAGAAAAGAAGCCATGTTGGTTCATTACGCTTATTGACTGCTTGCACAAATGTGAGAGAATAGCTCAATGTGTTAAGGTATTGGTTTATCTATCAGCAGGTCCCCAAAAGGTTGTGGGTTCAAGCCCCGACACAGACATGGGAAATTTCTTTTTTTCTTTTTTTTTTTTTTTTAATCAAATAGTTTGTCTACTTTGTGACATTAAACTGTAAATCTATTTGATAAATAAAAAAAGACCTGTGTAAAAGATTGCTATTTTTATTGTCCTTTTTGAAAGACGTGTTTGGCCTTCTTTTAATAAGTTACATGGTAGTGAAGTATTGAAAAGGAGCCATGTTGGTTCATTAGGCTTATTGACTGCTTGCACAAATGTGAGAGAATAGCTCAATGTGTTAAGGCATTGGTTTATCTATCAGTAGGTCCCCAGAAGGTTGTGGGTTCAAGCCCCGATACAGACAAGGTAAAAAAATGTTATTATTTTTTTTAAATCTAATGGTTTGTCTACTTTGTGACATTAAACTGTAAATCTATTTGATAATTAAAAAGACTTGTGTAAAAGATTGCTTTTTTATTGTCCTTTTTGAAAGACGTGTTTGGCCTTCTTTTCATGAGTTACATGGTAGTGAAGTATTGAAAAAAAAGCCATGTTGGTTCATTAGGCTTATTGACTGCTTGCACAAATGCGAGAGAATAGCCCAATGTGTTAAGGCATTGGTTTATCTATCAGCAGGTCCCCACAAGTTTGTGGGTTCAAGCCCTGATGCAGACATAGGAAATTTGTTTTTGTTTTTAACTGAAATAGTTTGTCTACTTTGTGACATTAAACTTTAACTCTATTTGATAATTAAAAAGACCTGTGTAACAGATTGCTATTTTTATTGTTCTTTTTGAAAGACGTGTTTGGCCTTCTTTTAATAAGTTATATGATAGTGAAGTATTGAAAGAAGCCATGTTGGTTCATTAGGCTTATTGACTGCTTGCACAAATGCGAGAGAATAGCTCAATGTGTTAGGCATTGATTTATCTATCAGCAGGTCCCACAAGGTTGTGGGTTCAACCCCTGAAACAGACAAGGTAAAAAAAAATATTATTTTTTTTAATCTAATGGTTGTCTACTTGTGACATTAAACTGTAAATCTATTTGATAATTAAAAAGACCTGTGTTAAAGATTGCTTTTTTATTGTCCTTTTTGAAAGACTGTTTGGCCTTCTTTTAATGAGTTACATGTAGTGAAGTATGGAAAAGAAGCCACGTTGGTTCATTAGGCTTATGACTGCTTGCACAAATGCGAGAGAATAGCTCAATGTGTTAAGCATTGGTTTATCTATCAGCAGGTCCCCACAAGGTTGTGGGTTCAAGCCCTGACACAGACAAGGAAATTCTTTTCTTTTTTTAATCAATAGTTTGTCTACTTTGTGACATTAAACTGTAAATCTATTTGATAATTAAAAGACCTGTGTTAAAGATTGCTTTTTTTTTGTCCTTTTTGAAAGACGTGTTTGGCCTTCTTTTAATGAGTTACATGGTAGTGAAGTATGGAAAAGAAGCCATGTTGGTTCATTAGGCTTATTGACTGCTTGCATAAATGCGAGAGAATAGCTCAATGTGTTAAGGCATTGGTTTATCTATCAGCAGCTTCCCACAAGGTTGTGGGTTTAAGCCCCGACACAGACAAGGTAAAAAAAAATTAATTATTTTTTTTAAATCTAATGGTTTGTCTACTTTGTGACATTAAACTGTAAATCTATTTGATAATTAAAAAGACCTGTGTAAAAGATTGCTTTTTTTATTGTCCTTTTTGAAAGACGTGTTTGGCCTTCTTTTAATGAGTTACATGGTAGTGAAGTATGGAAAAGAAGCCATGTTGGTTTATTAAGCTTATTGACTGTTTGCAGAAATGTGAGAGAATAGCTCAATGTGTTAAGGCGTTGGTTTATCTATCAGCAGGTCTCCACAAGGTTGTGAGTTCAAGCCCTGACACAGACATGTGAATTTTTTTTTTTTTTTTATCAAATAGTTTGTCTACTCTGTGACATTAAACTGTAAATCTATTTGATAATTAAAAAGACCTGTGTAAAAGATTGCTTTTTTTATTGTCCTTTTTGAAAGACGTGTTTGACCTTCTTTTAATTAGTTACATGGTAGTGAAGTATGGAAAAGAAGCCATGTTGGTTCATTAGGCTTATTGACTGCTTGCATCAATGTGAGAGAATAGCTCAATGTGTTAACGCATTGGTTTATCTATCAGCAGCTTCCCACAAGGTTGTGGGTTCAAGCCCCGACACAGACAAGGTAAAAAAAATTAATTATTTTTTTTAAATCTAATGGTTTGTCTACTTTGTGACATTAAACTGTAAATCTATTTGATAATTAAAAAGACCTGTGTAAAAGATTGTTTTTTTTTATTGTCCTTTTTGAAAGACATGTTTGGCCTTCTTTTAATAAGTTACATGGTAGTGAAGTATAGAAAAGAAGCCATGTTGGTTCATTACGCTTATTGACTGCTTGCACAAATGTGAGAGAATAGCTCAATGTGTTAAGGTATTGGTTTATCTATCAGCAGGTCCCCAAAAGGTTGTGGTTCAAGCCCCGACACAGACATGGGAAATTTCTTTTTTCTTTTTTTTTTTTTTTAATCAAATAGTTTGTCTACTTTGTGACATTAAACTGTAAATCTATTTGATAAATAAAAAAAGACCTGTGTAAAAGATTGCTATTTTTATTGTCCTTTTTGAAAGACGTGTTTGGCCTTCTTTTAATAAGTTACATGGTAGTGAAGTATTGAAAGGAGCCATGTTGGTTCATTAGGCTTATTGACTGCTTGCACAAATGCGAGAGAATAGCTCAATGTGTTAAGGCATTGGTTTATCTATCAGCAGGTCCCCAAAGGTTGTGGTTCAAGCCCGATACAGACAAGGTAAAAAATTATTATTTTTTTTAAATCTAATGGTTGTCTACTTTGTGACATTAAACTGTAAATCTATTTGATAATTAAAAAGACTGTGTAAAAGATTGCTTTTTTTATTGTCCTTTTTGAAAGACGTGTTTGGCCTTCTTTTAATAGTTACATGGTAGTGAAGTATTGAAAAAAGCCATGTGGTTCATTAGGCTTATTGACTGCTTGCACAAATGCGAGAGAATAGCTCAATGTGTTAAGGCATTGTTTATCTATCAGCAGGTCCCACAAGTTGTGGGTTCAAGCCCTGACAGACAAGGAAAATTTTTTTTTTTTTAACTAATAGTTTGTCTACTTTGTGACATTAAACTTAATCTATTTGATAATTAAAAGACCTGTGTAAAGATTGCTTTTTTATTGTCTTTTTGAAAGACGTGTTTGGCCTTCTTTTAATAGTTAATGATAGTGAAGTATTGAAAAGAAGCCATGTTGGTTCATTAGGCTTATTGACTGCTTGCACAAATGCGAGAGAATAGCTCAATGTGTTAGGCATTGATTTATCTATCAGCAGGTCCCCACAAGGTTGTGGGTTCAACCCCTGAAACAGACAAGGTAAAAAAAAAATATTATTTTTTTTAAATCTAATGGTTTGTCTACTTTGTGACATTAAACTGTAAATCTATTTGATAATTAAAAAGACCTGTGTTAAAGATTGCTTTTTTTATTGTCCTTTTTGAAAGACGTGTTTGGCCTTCTTTTAATGAGTTACATTGTAGTGAAGTATGGAAAAGAAGCCACGTTGGTTCATTAGGCTTAGTGACTGCTTGCACAAATGCGAGAGAATAGCTCAATGTGTTAAGGCATTGGTTTATCTATCAGCAGGTCCCCACAAGGTTGTGGGTTCAATCACAGACAAGGTAAAAAAATTATTATTATTTTTTAATCTAATGGTTTGTCTACTTTGTGACATTAAACTGTAAATCTATTTGATAATTAAAAAGACCTGTGTAAAGATTGCTTTTTTATTGTCCTTTTTGAAAGACGTGTTTGGCCTTCTTTTAATGAGTTACATGGTAGTGAAGTATGGAAAAGAAGCCATGTTGGTTCATTAGGCTTATTGACTGCTTGCACAAATGCGAGAGAATAGCTCAATGTGTTAGGCATTGGTTTATCTATCAGCAGGTCCCACAAGGTTGTGGTTCAAGCCCCGACACAGACAAGGTAAAAAAAATTTATTTTTTTTTTAATCTAATGGTTTGTCTACTTTGTGACATTAAACTGTAAATCTATTTGATAATTAAAAAGACCTGTGTAAAAGATTGCTTTTTTTATTGTCCTTTTTGAAAGACGTGTTTGGCCTTCTTTTAATGAGTTACATGGTAGTGAAGTATGGAAAAGAAGCCATGTTGGTTTATTAGCTTATTGACTGCTTGCAAAATGCGAGAGAATAGCTCAATGTGTTAAGGCATTGGTTTATCTATCAGCAGGTCCCCACAAGGTTGTGGGTTCAAGCCCTGACACAGACAAGGTGAATTTTTTATTTTTTTTTTATCAAATAGTTTGTCTACTTGTGACATTAACTGTAAATCTATTTGATAATTAAAAAGACCTGTGTTAAAGATTGCTTTTTTTTATTGTCCTTTTTGAAAGACGTGTTTGACCTTCTTTTAATGAGTTACATGGTAGTGAAGTATGGAAAAGAAGCCATGTTGGTTCATTAGGCTTATTGACTGCTTGCACAAATGCGAGAGAATAGCTCAATGTGTTAAGGCATTGGTTTATCTATCAGCAGGTCCCACAAGGTTGTGGGTTCAAGCCCCGACACAGACAAGGTAAAAAAATTATATTTTTTTTTAAATCTAATGGTTTGTCTACTTTGTGACATTAAACTGTAAATCTATTTGATAATTAAAAAGACCTGTGTAAAAGATTGCTTTTTTTATTGTCCTTTTTGAAAGACGTGTTTGGCCTTCTTTTAATGAGTTACATGGTAGTGAAGTATGGAAAAGAAGCCATGTTGGTTCATTAGGCTTATTGACTGCTTGCACAAATGCGAGAGAATAGCTCAATGTGTTAAGGCATTGGTTTATCTATCAGCAGGTCCCCACAAGGTTGTGGGTTCAAGCCCCGACACAGACAAGGGAAATTTTTTTTTTTTTTTTTTTTTTTTTAATCGATTAGTTTGTCTACTTTGTGACATTAAACTGTAAATCTATTTGATAATTAAAAAGACCTGTGTAAAAGATTGCTTTTTTATTGTCCTTTTTGAAAGACGTGTTTGGCCTTCTTTTAATAGTTACATGGTAGTGAAGTATGGAAAGAAGCCATGTTGGTTCATTAGGCTTATTGACTGCTTGCACAAATGCGAGAGAATAGCTCAATGTGTTAAGGCATTGGTTTATCTATCAGCAGGTCCCCACAAGGTTGTGGGTTCAATCCCTGACACAGACAAGGTAAAAAAATTATTATTTTTTTTAAATCTAATGGTTTGTCTACTTTGTGACATTAAACTGTAAATCTATTTGATAATTAAAAAGACCTGTGTAAAAGATTGCTTTTTTTATTGTCCTTTTTGAAAGACGTGTTTGGCCTTCTTTTAATAAGTTACATGGTAGTGAAGTATTGAAAAGAAGCCATGTTGGTTCATTAGGCTTATTGACTGCTTGCACAAATGCGAGAGAATAGCTCAATGTGTTAAGGCATTGGTTTATCTATCAGCAGGTCCCCACAAGGTTGTGGGTTCAAGCCCCGACACAGACAAGGGAAATTGCTTTTTTTTTTTTTTTTTTTTAATCAAATAGTTTGTCTACTTTGTGACATTAAACTGTAAATCTATTTGATAATAAAAAGACCTGTGTAAAAGATTGCTATTTTTTTCCTTTTTGAAAGACGTGTTTGGCCTTCTTTTAATAAGTTACATGGTAGTGAAGTATGGAAAAGAAGCCATGTTGGTTCATTAGGCTTATTGACTGCTTGCACAAATGCGAGAGAATAGCTCAATGTGTTAAGGCATTGGTTTATCTATCAGCAGGTCCCCAAGGTTGTGGGTTCAAGCCCTGACAGACAAGGTAAAAAATTTTATTTTTTTAAATCTAATGGTTTGTCTACTTTGTGACATTAAACTGTAAATCTATTTGATAATTAAAAAGACCTGTGTAAAGATTGCTTTTTTTTTGTCCTTTTTGAAAGACGTGTTTGGCCTTCTTTTAATGAGTTACATGGTAGTGAAGTATGGAAAAGAAGCCATGTTGGTTCATTAGGCTTATTGACTGCTTGCACAAATGCGAGAGAATAGCTCAATGTGTTAAGGCATTGGTTTATCTATCAGCAGGTCCCACAAGGTTGTGGGTTCAAGCCCCGACACAGACAAGGTAAAAAAAAATTATTATTTTTTTAAATCTAATGGTTTGTCTACTTTGTGACATTAAACTGTAAATCTATTTGATAATTAAAAAGACCTGTGTAAAAGATTGCTTTTTTTTATTGTCCTTTTTGAAAGACGTGTTTGGCCTTCTTTTAATGAGTTACATGGTAGTGAAGTATGGAAAAGAAGCCATGTTGGTTCATTAGGCTTATTGACTGCTTGCACAAATGTGAGAGAATAGCTCAATGTGTTAAGGCATTGGTTTATCTATCAGCAGGTCCCACAAGGTTGTGGGTTCAAGCCCGACACAGACATGTGAAATTTTTTTTTTTTTTTTTTATCAAATAGTTTGTCTACTTTGTGACATTAAACTGTAAATCTATTTGATAATTAAAAAGACCTGTGTAAAAGATTGCTTTTTTTATTGTCCTTTTTGAAAGACGTGTTTGGCCTTCTTTTAATAGTTACATGGTAGTGAAGTATGGAAAAGAGCCATGTTGGTTCATTAGCTTATTGACTGCTTGCACAAATGTGAGAGAATAGCTCAATGTGTTAAGGCATTGGTTATCTATC
>JBCEWE010002216.1:0-15544 GCA_039877035.1 Silurus lanzhouensis
TAAAATAATAGTTTCAAAATACAGACCAAAATTTTAAGTTATACCAGAGGTCAAAGTAAATTAATAGCAGTTATACCAGAGGTGAGAGTAAATTAATAACAGTTATACCAGAGGTCAGAGTAATTATAAATAGCAGTTATACCAGAGGTCAGAGTAAATTAATAACAGTTATACCAGAGGTAAGAGTAATTATTAATAGCAGTTATAAAAGAGGTCAGAGTAAATTAATAACAGTTATACCAGAGGTCAAAGTAAATTAATAGCAGTTATACCAGAGATCAGAATAAATTATTATTAGCAGTTATACCAGAGGTCAGAGTAAATTAATAATAGTTATACCAGAAATCAGAGTAAATTATTTATAACAGTTATACCAGAGGTCAGAGTAAATTAATAGCAGTTATACCAGAGATCAGAGTGAATTATTAATAGCAGTTATACCAGAGGTCAGATTAAATTAATAACAGTTAAACCAGAGGTCAGAGTAAATTAATAACAGTTATACCAGAGGTCAGAGTAAATTAATAATAGCAGTTATACCACAGGTAAGAGTAAATTATTAATAGCAGTTATAAAAGAGGTCAGAGTAAATTAATAACAGTTATACCAGAGGTCAAAGTAAATTAATAGCAGTTATACCAGAGATCAGAATAAATTATTATTAGCAGTTATACCAGAGGTCAGAGTAAATTAATAATAGTTATACCAGAAATCAGAGTAAATTATTTATAACAGTTATACCAGAGGTCAGAGTAAATTAATAACAGTTAAACCAGAGGTCAGAGTAAATTAATAATAGCAGTTATATCAGAGGTCAAAGTAAATTAATAACAGTTATACCAGAGGTCAGAGTAAATTATTAATAGCAGTTATACCAGAGGTCAGAGTAAATTAATAACAGTTATACCAGAGGTCAGAGTAAATTCATAACAGTTAAACCAGAGGTCAGAGTAAATTAATAACAGTTATACCAGAGGTCAGAGTAAATTCATAACAGTTAAACCAGAGGTCAGAGTAAATTAATAGCAGTTATACCAGAGATCAGAGTGAATTATTAATAGCAGTTATACCAGAGGTGAGTAAATTAATAGCAGTTATACCAGAGGTCAGAGTAAATTAATAACAGTTATACCAGAGGTCAGGGTAAATTAATAATTGCAGTTATACCAGAGATCAGAGTAAATTAATAGCAGTTATACCGGAGGTCAGAGTAAATTAATAACAGTAGTTACACCAGAGATCAGTGTAAACTAATAGCAGTTATACCAGAGTTCAGGGTAAATTATTAACAGTTATACCAGAGGTCGGAGAAAATTAATAACAGTTATACCAGAGGTCAGAATAAATTAATAACAGTTATACCAGAGGTCAGAGTAAATTAATAACAGTTATACCAGAGATCAGAGAAAATTATTAATAGCAGTTATACCAGAGGTCGGAGTAAATTAATAACAGTTATACCAGAGGTCGGAGTAAATTAATTACAGTTATACCAGAGGTCAGAGTAAATTAATAACAGTAGTTATACCAGAGATAAGTGTAAATTAATAGCTGTTATACCAGAGGTCAGAGTAAATTAATAACAGTTATACCAGAGGCCAGTGTAAATTAATAGCAGTTATACCAGAGATCAGAGTAAAGACAGACAGCGGGCGGGGCAGGTGATGTCACATTGCGTAATCACATGACCCAGCGTCCAACTCGCCTCGTCGTGCCGAGTGTTTAGACAGGTCACAAGCCCGTGTCTCCGGAGTTTTGTCATTTTGTGTTTTTTTGTGCGTTCACGTCCACCTGACGTCATGTGACGTCACGCGGCGTAGATATGGCACTCCGCCGGATATTACCCGGACCGTGCCGAGCGGTTTGATGTGTCACACGTCTGGGTCCAAACGAGTTTAGGGACACGGTAAGCTAATAGGTTTGCTCGGTGGGCGTGGCCTGTGACGTCACGTGACGTCTTCGATTTAGCCGGGGTTCAACTTCCCCCACTGTGCCGAGTACTTTGACATATCACACGCCCATTTCTGAGCATGGTTTTTTTTGTGCTTATTTGGACTAATGGAGGGGGCGTGGCTTAACGTGACGTCACGTGACGTCATTATATTACCCACAGTCCAACTCCCTATGCTACGCTGAGTTCGTCGATATGTCACATGTCCCCCTTCATGTATTTTGATGACCGCGCCCATTTTGATACCCATAATGCCCCTCTGCACAAGAAGGGTTATGACATCTCCCATGATGCAATTCACCCCAAAGGGCTGTTTGCTTTGATATATGACAAAGTGTCTGGCGTGAGAGACAAAGTCCAAATCCGTGACGGCGTGGCAGAACCAGGGCGTCGGCTTGCACCGTTCCAGGCCGTCAGATGGCTTTTTGCAGGGGTTCTGGAGGTTCAACTTTATAGGTTCTTAATTGATGTGTCGTCGGGATATTGGGGGACGGTAGCGATCGAAGGGGGCCAAGCACTCGAAACGCCTATGTGCGTCTGGAGGGTTTAGCCAGAGAAAGAAAGCTGATTCATGGGCTTTTCTTTCTCTTTCCCTGCACCCTCCCCCCTCTGGTTCTGTTGCTTTGTTGAGGAATTTCAAACTCCTATGGAGATTCCCCTGGAGCTCATAGCAGCCACGGTGCTCTCTTCTGGGCATGGGATGTTGGATATTGTGGGAGGGGATCCCATGCACCTAAATGAACACCGTGGCTGCTCTGAGCTCCAGAGGATGAGTCTTTGTAATGTTTTATCAGGCTGCAGAGATGAAGGCCAAATCCTTTACAAGGTGACAGAACCAGGGCGTTTGTGTGCACTAAGCCACGTCAGATTATGGTTCTATGGGGAGTCAGTGCTCATGGTTCAGGGTCCAGAGACATGTCTTGTGTCACTGTGGTGAAATCAGAACCGCTAGGTAAATTTCATTTGGTTTGACATGATGTTTCTGCTTCCTAAACTTTCATTCTAACCAATGTATTATTCTTTGTGCTAGTGGTGGCATGGAGTCCTGCTGAAATCATGACTCTCCATCTTCACAGTCCATGAGAGTTAAGTTTCTACTGAAGTATCAGATGTCTGTACACTTATAAACAGCTCTGCTCTCTGCCTGCTCTCACATTTATTCTTTTTTTTTCTGAATGTGGAGGATGAGAATTCACTGGAATAACAGAAGAAAATGGCACCATAAGGATCGGAAAGCATGATCTTTTACCTACTGATATCAGAACCTATGCTAGCAACCAAAACTTCTTGAAAGGGGGTTTCACAGGGATATATATCGATAGATCAGTATAAGACGTGTGCCGGTATTCGGTAATGCAGTAAATCGCAGTAATGAATATGCACAGTATTGTTATCGCAGACATTTCAAAATAGCGTGAATAATTGTAGATCCAAATGTAGAAGTTTAGAACGTGTCTTAGCTGCTTTTTCATGCTAGTACACTGCGTGTGTGCTGTGTAAAAGAGACATGCGCACTCTGACGTAAACAGTCTCCACGTGGAGGAGAAGCATGGCGTAAGGTGGAACACTGACGATAATTTATGCCCCTTCTAAAAGGCTAAAGTCAAGGTTTGAAAATATTTTGGGTAGCGGAAAATGCTGAGGGACTGCTGGTGGAAGACAATTTCCCTTTGTGTGAAACATGTGGTAGGGAAAGTAGCAGCCAAACACCAGAACACGTCCAACATGTTCTTTCATCTTCCAGAACCATCCAGTGCGATTCAGGAAGATAAATGTAATTTAACTTCTTATTTCCGTGTCGTACACCATATAAAAACATTTTTCCACAGAATTGAATACCGTGATAAAACCTTACGGTATTATGCACTGTAGTGCAGCAGATCCAGGACATCACCATCCGACGTCGCACGTGCCGAACAATGTGCAGCGGCTTGTCTGAGCTTCAGAGTCCCTGAAATTTGTATAATGTTCCTTAGATAAAATCCCCCTGAAAAACAGAAGAACCAGAGGCTCACCATGCAACATCTCAAGACCAAAAGAGCACAGAGGCTCTGCTGAGCTCCAGAGCATGAGTCCCTTAAAACTTTTTTCATGCTCCAGAGATCCAATCCACTTTCCCCTACAGGGTGGAAGAACCAGGACGTTCTCTTACACTAAGGCATTTTGGCAATGTCTTTGGCAGCGCAGTTTGCAGGCGCTCTGGAGGTCCTGCTTTTGAATCGTTTCGCAGTGATCTTTATGTAGCACAAGCAATGAAAACGATGACAAGCATCACGAGGTTCTCCTTCTTTCTCCTCTTTTCTTTCTCTTTCCATGCACACTCACACACAAATAGATTAGAACGCAACACACATTTAGATTAGATGAGAATAAAAGGGCACGTTTTTATAGTTTCTTATATTTGTATAGCACCAGCACACCTACAAACCATGCTGAACCTGCTGGAATCATGACTCTCCATTTCACCGTCCATTACAGTTAAGTTTCTACTGAAGTATCAGATCTCTGTACACTTATATACAGCTCTGCTCTCTGGCTGCTCTTACATTTATTCTTTTCTTTTCTGGATGTGGCAGAATGTGTATTCTGCTGAAATCCAATGAGAAAAGAGCAGCAATAAGGCTTGGAAGAATTGATCCTTTAAACAAATAAAGCAGGACCTATGCCCCAAACCAACACTTCTTGCAAAGGAGGTACAGTATCACACCTGAGGCCATAAATAGAACCTGAATGAAGTTGCTGTCAAACCGAATGTAAATGACATGATTTCACCACAGTGACACAAGACATGTCTGACTCACGGATCATGTTGATAGACTGTAGGAAGAACCAGCCCCAGAATCCCCATTATACTGTGTGACTCCGCTTTTGACTTTCCATTGTGTAATCCCATACTTCAGCTTCTGCTAATAATAATAATAATAATAATAATAATAATAATAATAATGATAATGATAATTATAAAAAACAATAATAATTGATATATCAGTTATACCAGAGGTCAGAGTAAATTATTAATAACAGTTATACCAGAGGTCAGAGTAAATTATTAATAGCAGTTATACCAAGGTCAAAGTAAATTATTAATAGCAGTTATACCAGAGGTCAGAGTAAATTAATAACAGTTATACCAGAGGTCAGAGTAAATTATTAATAGCAGTTATAAAGAGGTCAGAGTAAATTAATAACAGTTATACCAGAGGTCAAGTAAATTAATACAGTTATACCAGAGATCAGAATAAATTATTATAGCAGTTATACCAGAGTCAGAGTAAATTAATAACAGTTATACCAGAGTAAATTATAAACAGTTATACCAGAGTCAGAGTAAATTAAAAAATAAAATTATACCAGAGATCAGAGTAAATTATAATAGCAGTTATACCAGAGTCAGAGTAAATTAATAAATAAAGCAGAAATTATAACAGAAAGAGTCAGAGTAAATAATAAAAAAAAAAAAATAACAGTTATACCAGAGGTCAGAGTAAATTAATAACAGTTATACAGATCAGAAAAAAAAAAAAAAAAAAAAAAAAAAAAAATAATATAAGATCAGAGAAAATTATTAATAGCAGTTATACCAGAGGTCGAGTAAATTAATAACAGTTATACCAGAGTCGGAGTAAATTAATTACAGTTATACCAGAGGTCAGAGTAAATTAATAACAGTAGTTATACCAGAGATAAGTGTAAATTAATAGCAGTTATACCAGAGGTCAGTGTAAATTAATAGCAGTTATACCAGAGGTCAGAGAAAATTATTAATAGCAGTTATACCAGAGGTCAGAGTAAATTAAAACAGTTATACCAGGTCAGAGTAAATTATTAATAGCAGTTATACCAAGGTCAGAGTAAATTAATAACAGTTATACCAGAGGTCAGAGAAATTATTATAGCAGTTATACCAGAGGTCAGAGTAAATTATTAACAGTTATACAAGAGATCAGAATAAATTAATAACAATTATACCAGAGGTCAGAGTAAATTAATAACAGAATACAAGAGATCAGAGTAAATTAATAATAGCAGTTATACCAGAGGTCAGAGTAAATTAATGACAGTTATACCAGAGGTCAGAGAAAATTATTAATAGCAGTTATACCAGAGGTCAGAGTAAATTAATAACAGTTAAACCAGAGGTCAGAGTAAATTAATAATAGCAGTTATACCAGAGGTCAGAGTAAATTAATAACAGTAAAACCAGAGGTCAGAGTAAATTAATAATAGCAGTTATACCAGAGGTCAAAGTAAATTATTAACAGTTATACCAGTGGTCAGAGTAAATTATTAATAGCAGTTATACCAGAGGTCAGAGTAAATTAATAACAGTTATACCAGAGGTCAGAGTAAATTAATAGCAGTTATACCAGAGGTCAGAGTGAATTAATAACAGTTATACCAGAGATCAGAGTAAAGACAGACAGCGGGCGGGGCAGGTGATGTCACATGGCTTCATCACATGACCCAGCGTCCAACTCGCCTCGCCGTGCCGAGTGTTTAGACAGGTCACACGCCCGTGTCTCCGGAGTTTTGTCGTTTTGTGTTTTTTTTGTGCGTTCACGTCCACCTGACGTCATGTGACATCACGCGGCGTAGATATGGCACTCCGCCGGATATTACCCAGACCGTGCCGAGCGGTTTGATGTGTCACACGTCCGGGTCCAAACGAGTTTAGGGACACGGTAAGCTAATAGGTTTGCTCGGTGGGCGTGGCCTGTGACGTCACGTGACGTCTTCGATTCAGCCGGGGTTCAACTCCGCCCACTGTGCAGAGTACTTTGACATATCACACGGCCATTTCTGAGCATGTTTTTTTCCGTGCTTATTTGGACTAATGTTGGGGGCGTGGCCTGACGTGACGTCACGTGATGTCAATTTATTACCCACAGTCCAACTCCCTATGCTACGCTGAGTCCGTGGATATGTCACATGCCCCCCTTCATGTATTTTGATGACCGCGCCCACTTTGATACCCATAATGCCCTTCTGCACAAGAAGGGTAATGCCATCTCCCATGATGCAATTCACCACAAAGGGCTGTTTGCTTTGATATATGACAAAGTGTCTGGCGTGAGAGACAAAGTCCAAATCCGTGACGGCGTGGCAGAACCAGGACGTCGGCTTGCACCGTTCCAGGCCGTCAGATGGCTTTTTGCAGACGTTCTGGGGGTTCAACTTTTTAGGTTTTTAATTGATGTGTCGTCGGGATATTGGGGGACGGTAGCGATCGAAGGGGGCCAAGCACTCGAAACGCCTATGTGCGTCTGGAGGTTTGAGCCAGAGAAAGGGAGCTGATTCATGGGCTTTTCTTTCTCTTTCCCTGCACCCTCCCCCTCTGGTTCTGTTGCCTTGTTGAGGAATTTCAAACTCCTATGGAGATTCCCCTGGAGCTCATAGCAGCCACGGTGCTCTCTTCTGGGCATGGGATGTTGGATATTGTGGGAGGGGATCCCATGCACCTAAATGAACACCGTGGCTGCTCTGAGCTCCAGAGGATGAGTCTTTGTAATGTTTTATCAGCCTGCAGAGATGAAGGCCAAATCCTTTACAAGGTGACAGAACCAGGGCGTTTGTGTGCACTAAGCCACGTTGCCTGGCTTTTGCACAATAGATTAGAACAGTACACATATATTATTCGCGCTGGGCGCAGAACCCGAGGCAGAACCAGTGCACTGACTGGCTTTTGATTGCCATTCTCTGCCTTCTTTCTCTTTCCCTGTTTTTCTTATCTCTCTTCCTAATCCCTTCTTTCCCTTACCCTGTTTTTTTCTCATTTCTCCTGCTTCTACCTTATTCCCTTAACGTTTTTTTTGCTTACCTTTCCTCCTACTCCCTTCTTTCCCTTACCCTATTTTTGCTTACCTCTCCTCCTACTCCCTTCTTTCCCTTACCCTATTTTTGCTTACCTCTCTCCTACTCCCTTCTTTCCCTTACCCTATTTTTGCTTACCTCTCCTCCTACTCCCTTCTTTCCCTTACTATTTTTGCTTATCTCTCTTCCTACTCACTTCTTTCCCTTATCCTAATTTTGCTCATTCTCCTCCTACTCCCTTCTTTCCCTTAACATATTTTTGCTTACCTCTCCTCCTACTCCCTTCTTTCCCTTAGCCTATTTTTGCTTACCTCTCCTCCTACTCCCTTCGTTCTCTTACCCTATATTTGCTCATCTCTCCTCCTAGTTCATGTATTCAGAAGAGAAGGGCAGATGAATGAATGAGTGCATAGTGATGAAGTTTGTGTAGTGGTGTGGAGAAGGGTGGACCGAGTGAATGTGTGCACAGCATGATAGAAATGACCAAGCTTTAAAGTACCCATGAGCACTGAGAATTAGTTTTCACCATGTTTGAGCACCAGGTTTGTATCTGAATGAATCTCTAGTGTACAGAGACTGGGCATACAGACGGCTGTTGGTAAGGATTTTTAACTGCATGAAAGGTGAGTATTTCTTTATGTACAAGCATGTAAAGAATCTGGCCTTTTTTTATTCCCAAACTCAATTTGTGATTCTTTTTGCAAGTGGAGGTCAAGTGGAGCCACTGCTGATTCCCAGCTCTCCCTCTCCACAGTATATGACAGTTAAGTATTCTACTGAAATATCAGATCTCTATATGCAGAAAATAGGTGTATATAGAGATCTGATTGGTATGTTTATCAGTATTCATGCAGTGTTGGGAACCTTTGCATGAATTCTGATAAACACCAATCATTGCTGTGCTGCATGCCAGAGAAACGCATTTGTCCATGCATTTTGTTCTGGACCACTTTCTTATGGAGAGTTCCTACTAAAATAACAAATCTATTACGAGTAACTACTTACTCGTGGTGTCTTTCCTCATCTTTTGTATTAATACGCTGTGTTGTGTATATACGCTCTGAGGTTCGAGTGGCGACTGTTTCTGCCCCTCTCCTCTCCGTGATCTTCCCACTTCGTCCAGGCCTGCCTCTGGATAGTGTTCTCTTCGGTGGGAGGCCACTCTGTGCAGCTTGGTACGGTTTCCCATCAACGCCTTGGGTGGTTCCATGAAATTCCGGAGTAAGAACGGGAGCTTTGAGGATGACAGGAATATGACAGGAATTTATATCAACAGACTGCTACATTGACTCCGGACTCCATATCATACAGTTTGCTTACGACACTGTTGTGGTGGGCCTGATCTCCAACAACTGCCTACCTACAGGAGGTTAAATACCTGTAGAGATGGTGCTAGGAGAACAACCTTCTCCTGAACGTCAGCAAGACAGTTGATAGTACGGAAGCCGAGGAGCTTTCGGAGGTTGTAACGCGCACGGTTGCCAAGCTCGATATAACTTTGCGGGCTCAGGTCACAGCCTCCGAGTCGGGTTCTTCACTTTTTTCCCGACAAACACACCGAGTGTCTAAGACATGCGTTAAAACTTACTCAGCCCGCCCCTTCACCCCCACTTCTACTGTGTATTCCCACATTTTTGGGCGGAAAGAATATGGTTATGAGGCTATGCATCAGGTTGAAGAGATACTTGCCACCTATCTCCCTCCCGTAGTTGTCTCTTCCCTTAAGACCCCGACATTACTCACGAAGCCCCTGCGTAATACATCTGCGCTCGTGTGTAAAGCCTATGCTTCAGCAGGTCAAGCTGCTGCTTGCGTGCACACCATGGCTGTGTTGCAGGCATATCAGGCTGACCTGCTGTGTGAGTTGTATGTGGGGGTGCCATTGACGGCCATTTTGATGAGCTTCACCGTACTGGGATCTGGCTCTCAGAGCCACTAAGGAGACCGCTAGGGCCATTGCCCGGTCTATGGCTGCCCTGGTGTCTACAGAAAGGCACCTGTGGCTCACGATATCAGACATGACTGGTAGGGACAGGGCAGTATTGCTGGATGCTTCGCTAACTCCTTCTGGCCTTTTCGTCGATTCCGTACATTCGGTGGTTGAGAGGTTTCAGGAAAATAAGAAACAGGTGGCGGCATTCCAGCGTTACCTCTCACGCCGCTCACATGGGGCTTCTTGGCGGGCTCAGCCGCAGCCGCAGCCCTCCGTCTCCCATCAGAAGGTTCATAAACGCAGTGTCGCGACACTCTGCCACTATCCCACTATCTCCCACTCGTGAGAGGACTGTCATCTCTAACAGGAAGGCTTCGGCGAAAAGATCCTGACACGGAACTTTCTGGGGATCTGGCTGTGGAGGGGCATGTCACCAGACCAGGAGAAGCTCAATCGTCTCTGCCCGGTGCGTGCACTGGACACCTACGTCCACAGGACGGGTCCTTGGAGAAGGTCCCATCAGCTGCTCGTCTGCTACGGCTCTCCCAAGCAAGGCCTCCCTGCTAATGAGCCTCCGGCGTCCTTGCAGCGCTTCCTTATCCCTTACGGAAGCTGCCGCTGGCTTTTCTCATATGCGCTTTATACTCCTGGTCGTGACGTCAACTCATCGGTGACGACCAGCGTCCAATTTTTGACTGATTACACACATTATTCAGAGCATGAACACTCAGACGCGTTCCCAAAGCGTTTCGACGCAGCGTCTCGTGCCCTCAGGGAACTAGGGTTACATACTCTGTATTTATGTGTATGTGATACATTTGATTTGATTTGATATATGGACATTTGGTGCAACCCAGATGAGAATGGGTTCCCTCTTGAGTCTGGTTCCAATCAAGGTTTGTTCCTTAAGCCATCTAGGGGAGTTTTTCCTTGCCACAGTCGCCACCGGCTTGCTCAACAAACTTACTTATAAAGAACATATTCACTTTTAATCACCACATTATATGTTTAAAGCTGCTTAGAGACAATGTTCATTAAAAGCGCAATAAAAATATAAATGAATTGAATTGCATTGAATAAAGGTAGATCTTATCTTAATAACAGTTATCCCAGAGGTCAGACTAAAATAATAGTTTCAAAATACAGACCAAAATTTTAAGTTATACCAGAGGTCAAAGTAAATTAATAGCAGTTATACCAGAGGTGAGAGTAAATTAATAACAGTTATACCAGAGGTCAGAGCTAATTATAAATAGCAGTTATACCAGAGGTCAGAGTAAATTAATAACAGTTATACCAGAGGTAAGAGTAAATTATTAATAGCAGTTATAAAAGAGGTCAGAGTAAATTAATAACAGTTATACCAGAGGTCAAAGTAAATTAATAGCAGTTATACCAGAGATCAGAATAAATTATTATTAGCAGTTATACCAGAGGTCAGAGTAAATTAATAATAGTTATACCAGAAATCAGAGTAAATTATTTATAACAGTTATACCAGAGGTCAGAGTAAATTAATAGCAGTTATACCAGAGATCAGAGTGAATTATTAATAGCAGTTATACCAGAGGTCAGATTAAATTAATAACAGTTAAACCAGAGGTCAGAGTAAATTAATAACAGTTATACCAGAGGTCAGAGTAAATTAATAATAGCAGTTATACCACAGGTAAGAGTAAATTATTAATAGCAGTTATAAAAGAGGTCAGAGTAAATTAATAACAGTTATACCAGAGGTCAAAGTAAATTAATAGCAGTTATACCAGAGATCAGAATAAATTATTATTAGCAGTTATACCAGAGGTCAGAGTAAATTAATAATAGTTATACCAGAAATCAGAGTAAATTATTTATAACAGTTATACCAGAGGTCAGAGTAAATTAATAACAGTTAAACCAGAGGTCAGAGTAAATTAATAATAGCAGTTATATCAGAGGTCAAAGTAAATTAATAACAGTTATACCAGAGGTCAGAGTAAATTATTAATAGCAGTTATACCAGAGGTCAGAGTAAATTAATAACAGTTATACCAGAGGTCAGAGTAAATTCATAACAGTTAAACCAGAGGTCAGAGTAAATTAATAACAGTTATACCAGAGGTCAGAGTAAATTCATAACAGTTAAACCAGAGGTCAGAGTAAATTAATAGCAGTTATACCAGAGATCAGAGTGAATTATTAATAGCAGTTATACCAGAGGTGAGTAAATTAATAGCAGTTATACCAGAGGTCAGAGTAAATTAATAACAGTTATACCAGAGGTCAGGGTAAATTAATAATTGCAGTTATACCAGAGATCAGAGTAAATTAATAGCAGTTATACCGGAGGTCAGAGTAAATTAATAACAGTAGTTACACCAGAGATCAGTGTAAACTAATAGCAGTTATACCAGAGTTCAGGGTAAATTATTAACAGTTATACCAGAGGTCGGAGAAAATTAATAACAGTTATACCAGAGGTCAGAATAAATTAATAACAGTTATACCAGAGGTCAGAGTAAATTAATAACAGTTATACCAGAGATCAGAGAAAATTATTAATAGCAGTTATACCAGAGGTCGGAGTAAATTAATAACAGTTATACCAGAGGTCGGAGTAAATTAATTACAGTTATACCAGAGGTCAGAGTAAATTAATAACAGTAGTTATACCAGAGATAAGTGTAAATTAATAGCTGTTATACCAGAGGTCAGAGTAAATTAATAACAGTTATACCAGAGGCCAGTGTAAATTAATAGCAGTTATACCAGAGATCAGAGTAAAGACAGACAGCGGGCGGGGCAGGTGATGTCACATTGCGTAATCACATGACCCAGCGTCCAACTCGCCTCGTCGTGCCGAGTGTTTAGACAGGTCACAAGCCCGTGTCTCCGGAGTTTTGTCATTTTGTGTTTTTTTGTGCGTTCACGTCCACCTGACGTCATGTGACGTCACGCGGCGTAGATATGGCACTCCGCCGGATATTACCCGGACCGTGCCGAGCGGTTTGATGTGTCACACGTCTGGGTCCAAACGAGTTTAGGGACACGGTAAGCTAATAGGTTTGCTCGGTGGGCGTGGCCTGTGACGTCACGTGACGTCTTCGATTTAGCCGGGGTTCAACTTCCCCCACTGTGCCGAGTACTTTGACATATCACACGCCCATTTCTGAGCATGGTTTTTTTTGTGCTTATTTGGACTAATGGAGGGGGCGTGGCTTAACGTGACGTCACGTGACGTCATTATATTACCCACAGTCCAACTCCCTATGCTACGCTGAGTTCGTCGATATGTCACATGTCCCCCTTCATGTATTTTGATGACCGCGCCCATTTGATACCCATAATGCCCTCTGCACAAGAAGGGTTATGACATCTCCCATGATGCAATTCACCCCAAAGGGCTGTTTGCTTTGATATATGACAAAGTGTCTGGCGTGAGAGACAAAGTCCAAATCCGTGACGGCGTGGCAGAACCAGGCGTCGGCTTGCACCGTTCCAGGCCGTCAGATGGCTTTTTGCAGGGGTTCTGGAGGTTCAACTTTATAGGTTCTTAATTGATGTGTCGTCGGGATATTGGGGGACGGTAGCGATCGAAGGGGGCCAAGCACTCGAAACGCCTATGTGCGTCTGGAGGTTTAGCCAGAGAAAGAAGCTGATTCATGGGCTTTTCTTTCTCTTCCCTGCACCCTCCCCCTCTGGTTCTGTTGCTTGTTGAGGAATTTCAAACTCCTATGGAGATTCCCTGGAGCTCATAGCAGCCACGGTGCTCTCTTCTGGGCATGGGATGTTGGATATTGTGGGAGGGGATCCCATGCACCTAAATGAACACCGTGGCTGCTCTGAGCTCCAGAGGATGAGTCTTTGTAATGTTTTATCAGCCTGCAGAGATGAAGGCCAAATCCTTTACAAGGTGACAGAACCAGGGCGTTTGTGTGCACTAAGCCACGTTGCCTGGCTTTTGGCACAATAGATTAGAACAGTACACATATATTATTCGCGCTGGGCAGCAGAACCCGAGGCAGAACCAGTGCACTGACTGGCTTTTGATTGCCATTCTCTGCCTTCTTTCTCTTTCCCTGTTTTTGCTTATCTCTCTTCCTAATCCCTTCTTTCCCTTACCCTGTTTTTTTCTCATTTCTCCTGCTTCTACCTTATTCCCTTAACGTTTTTTTGCTTACCTTTCCTCCTACTCCTTCTTTCCCTTACCCTATTTTTGCTTACCTCTCCTCCTACTCCCTTCTTTCCCTTACCCTATTTTTGCTTACCTCTCCTCCTACTCCCTTCTTTCCCTTACCCTATTTTTGCTTACCTCTCCTCCTACTCCCTTCTTTCCCTTACCCTATTTTTGCTTATCTCTCTTCCTACTCACTTCTTTCCTTATCCTAATTTTGCTCATTCTCCTCCTACTCCCTTCTTTCCCTTAACATATTTTTGCTTACCTCTCCTCCTACTCCTTCTTTCCCTTAGCCTATTTTTGCTTACCTCTCCTCCTATCCCTTCGTTCTCTTACCCTATATTTGCTCATCTCTCCTCCTAGTTCATGTATCAGAAGAGAAGGCAGATGAATGAATGAGTGCATAGTGATGAAGTTTGTGTAGTGGTGTGGAGAAGGGTGGACCGAGTGAATGTGTGCACAGCATGATAGAATGACCAAGCTTTAAAGTACCCATGAGCACTGAGAATTAGTTTTCACCATGTTTGAGCACCAGGTTTGTATCTAAATGAATCTCTAGTGTACAGAGACTGGGCATACAGACGGCTGTTGGTACAGATTTTTAACTGCATGAAAGGTGAGTATTTCTTTATGTACAAGCATGTAAAGAATCTGGCCTTTTTTTATTCCAAACTCAATTTGTGATTCTTTTTGCAAGTGGAGGTCAGTGGAGCCACGCTGATTCCCAGCTCTCCCTCTCCACAGTATATGACAGTTAAGTATTCTACTGAAATAACAGATCTCTATATGCAGAAAATAGGTGTATATAGAGATCTGATTGGTATGTTATCAGTATTCATGCAGTGTTGGGAACCTTTGCATGAATTCTGATAAACACCAATCATTGCTGTGCTGCATGCCAGAGAAACGCATTTGTCCATGCATTTTGTTCTGGACCACTTTCTTATGGAGAGTTCTACTAAAATAACAAATCTATTACGAGTAACTACTTACTCGTGGTGTCTTTCCTCATCTTTGTATTAATACGCTGTGTTGGTATTTACGCTCCTGAGGTTCGAGTGGCCACTGTTTCTGCCCCTCTCCTCTCCGTGATCTTCCCACTTCGTCCAGGCCTGCCTCTGGATAGTGTCTCTTCGGTGGGAGGCCACTCTGTGCAGCTTGGTACGGTTTTCCCATCAACGCCTTGGGTGGTTCCATGAAATTCCGGAGTAAGAACGGGAGCTTTGAGGATGACAGGAATATGACAGGAATTTATATCAACAGACTGCTACATTGACTCCGGACTCCATATCATACAGTTTGCTTACGACACTGTGTGGTGGGCCTGATCTCCAACAACTGCCTACCTACAGGAGGTTAAATACCTGTAGAGATGGTGCTAGGAGAACAACCTTCTCCTGAACGTCAGCAAGACAGTTGATAGTACGGAAGCCGAGGAGCTTTCGGAGGTTGTAACGCGCACGGTTGCCAGCTCGATATAACTTTGCGGGCTCAGGTCACAGCCTCCGAGTCGGGTTCTTCACTTTTTTCCCGACAAACACACGAGTGTCTAAGACATGCGTTAAAACTTACTCAGCCCGCCCCTTCACCCCCACTTTACTGTGTATTCCACATTTTTGGGCGGAAAGAATGGTTATGAGGCTATGTATCAGGTTGAAGAGATACTTGCCACCTATCTCCCTCCCGTAGTTGT
>JBCEWE010002218.1:0-15524 GCA_039877035.1 Silurus lanzhouensis
GCAGTCCTGCTCAGTCAGTCCTGTGACAAGGATGTCATCTGCGTATTGAAGAATGCAGGTTGTTTCTGGAAGGTGTATATCAGCCAAAGTTCTGAGCACTACAGCGAGAATACGGCTGGCGGTCAACAAAACACTGAGGAAGACGGGTCCAGGTGAATTGACGTCCCCTATAGCTAAATGCGAAAAGCGTCTGCGTCTCTGAGGCCAAAGGGACACTGAAAAAAGCAGAACAAAGATCAATCATAGTAAAAAAATCTGTGAGTCGCTGGTATAGAGTTAACAATGGTAGCTACATCGGGCACCAAAGGAGCTAACGGAATAACTAATTTATTAATCTCACGTAAATTCTTGTGTTAACCTCCAGCATTTTTTATCTGTCTTCAAGACGGGATTAATCGGTGTGTTATGAGGTGAATGTGTCTCGATCAAAACACCTTGGACAATAAATTGTCAATAACTGGAGCAATGCCAACATTCTTCTCTTTCGACAATGGATATTGTTTAACAAAAATCGGATGGTGTGTTTTCATGAGTGCATGATACGGTTTTACCTGGATTAAACCTGCCTCATCTTTGTGAGAGGCCCATATTTAGGGTTAACTTCACCTAAATTTGGTTCATCAGGCAGGACCTCTGTACTACCTTGGAAAAAATCTTCCGGATGTGTCTGTGGCTCGGTTGAGAGCATGAGGACAGAAGGAAAAGACAGTGAGACATTGCTTTCAAAAACAGAATCTCCATTCCCATTTTATGCATCATATCTCTTCCTAAAAGGTTTAAAGGCGAGTTTGGAATTATTGTAAAGCTATGATAAAAATTTATACCAGTCGGTGTCACTACAGGCAAAAGGTGAGTTACAGGACATGAAGATTGGAACCCCCATCTATTCCCACGGAGCGGATACTTTTTCCTGAAATGGGACCAGAATATTCACCCCAGCAATTGAAGAACAGGTTGCGCCAGTATCAACAAGAAAACAATAGTCTTTATTGTCTATGCGCAACGTGACATTAGGCAAGGTCGAAGAGTGATTACTGTAGGATAAAGTTATCATCGAAAAATCATGGGGTTCATCGCTCCGTAGGCTGCCCTATGCAGAAGTCCATTGAGTAGGATATTGCTGCTGTGTGGGCCTCTGCACAACTGCATGGTGGTCTGCATTCTCTACTCGCTGAGTGGCTACGCCCCTTCTCTCATCTTCCATTCTCTTTCTACAAGTTTTAACCCAATGACCAGACTTCCCAAAATAATTGCACCTCCCCTTTTTCCTAAAACCTCCTCCTTGAGTTTTGTACTGTGGCTGGAATGCAACACTTCCTTTTGCAGCAAAGAGCATAGTGGGTTCAGACTTAACTAAACCAGAAGCGGACTGAAAACCTCCAGCGGCATCTAAATCTCTAATTCTAGCACAGAACCGATCTGCCGACTTCTCGAGCAATCTGTCTGTCGTGATGCGAATCAGTTGAGCCTGAGAAGCTTTCATGTTATTCAAACAAGTATTTATAAACAACACATTGTGTGTATCATCAGTTGGCAGTTTAGAATCATTCTCCCATGCTGCTTTAAAACGCACCACAAAGGCAGACGGCGTTTCTTTAAAACCCTGCTTAGTGTTAGCTGCATGTGAAATGTCACGCTTGGATGCTATTTTGTTATCCAGAAAATCCTTTAGCTCATTATACATTTGCATCTGGTGACGGTTCGCGGCCGTGCCCTCGCCTGTAATGGCATCATTAACTCGCGCGAGGGTCGGACATTTTTCTATGATCAACTCCTCTGTAACATCGTCTCCCAAAGTACGCAAAAGAATAGTTCTAAAATCAGGGCCTGTTAACTGTGCATACCGAGTGTGGCTTTTCAAGATCTGTACATATTTTGTGAGGTTAGTTGGAATAGGAGGACTCCTACATATAGCATCGATATCACTAGCTTTCGCTGGTTTAACATGTATTTCATTTCGCTCTCGTACAAATGCAAAAGCGGGCTGTAAAGATGTAGCAACAGGCAGCGCAGGAGCAGTAGCACCAGGGCTAGTAGACGGTGTCGAATTGTATGGTGGAGGCGATTGTTTCTTATTCAAAGAGCATTTAGAAGCATTGACTCTTTCTGGACCTTTGTCCCAGTACTTCTTCATATTTACCCATTTATCATAGGACTCACGCATATAAGTGAAGTCCCAATTCAGATCGCCCCATCCACCGTTCACCATGGAATACGCATTTTCCATATCGCGGGTCTTAAATGACCCATGTCTAGGAAAATTATCTACCTGCGACATGCATTCACTCCATCCTGCCAAATTATCTAAATAAGGATTGGTCCAGTAACCGGCACTATTCCTATACATCCAATCGTTGGGATTTTCTTCCGGCAATGGGCGAGAAACGTTATGACCCATCTTCTTAACACAGAACAAAGAACAGACACACAACACTTAATACACAGACAATACACACAGCACTAGGCACCAGGGGGGATCGCAGTCATCAAACAAAAAAGTAATCCAATCTCTCCAATTGAATCACAAATTTTGTTAGCTAGGAGAAAAAAAATAGACTATAAAGCCAAAACAAGATTAAAGTCTTTTGAAAAATTTTGAAGTCTTTTCCAAATGTCCGTTTGTCTTTAGTTCCTTTTCACTTTTCTGTCACTTTTTTTTTTTAACAATTAATTTTTCATTTATCTATTTTTTTCGGCCATATAAATTATCGTGGATTCTTTTGGATACTTCAGACAATATAACCTATATTAGACAGACCGTAAAAAACGTCTTCTAATCTTGCATCTTACATCTAAGGTGAGGAAACCAATGTCGCGACGAAATCATCCCACCAAAGGAAATTATCATTAATTAAACAATTAATGCATAACCAAGACACGAACACATATGCAGCCCTATTGTGGCTGGCAAACGGGACAATCCCAGCAAACAAGGAAGTATCTTAAAACTTACCTTGATGCGTGATTTCCCTTTTTGGATATTGCCGGAAAGTATCCCACTTCTGACACCAAAACTGTTAGATTTTTATCATGCCCAAACGAAACTTTATTTCTTGGAGAGGTTTTCCATACGATCTGCGATGCCCGTAGGCCTTTCTGAATTCAGGGAAGAATCACACCGCACACAGCAAATGCTTCCTCTTCAGTTTATTGCAGGCAGCAGAACATACATATATACACATACAGAGAAAAGAAACCTGACCTAGTTGTTTCCTGTTTAGACAAGAGGATATACTAGCTGGAGATGTGTGAGTCCAGATAAGACTCCCTGTATACCTTACAGACTAACATCGTAAATATTCTATAGACACTGAGCAGACAAAGGAATGTGTGTGAAACAGTGTGAAAACCATTTAACACTAACAAATACGAAAATTCATATTTTTCCAATAGATTACAAAAGATGAAAAAATTGTAACAAAACTTGATTTTTAATGCCATTTTTCTCCCCGACTCTTTAACGGTTTTTAATAAAATTTTGCTCATGGTAATAAAAATTCATATTTTTTTATATAAAAAAAACTTAGATTTTTGTCAAAACTTTGTCATGTCATGTTTCTAAAATGTTGCTTCTGAATATGAAAATTTATATTTTTTTATAATATCAGATTATCATGAAAAGTTATATTTGTCAAAATGTAATATTTCATGTCAATATTTTCACTTACTGCACCCTTTTAAGTTTTTTTTTCTGAAAAATATTATTCTGAATAGTAAAACATATTTTTACTATAACTATCATACCTTTTATGAAAAACATTTTTTTCAAAACAAATTTGTCGTCACCATCATATAAGTATAAAAGTAAGCAAAATCTTATTTAAAACCTTTAAAAAAAGGAATAAGGAATTAAAAAGATGACAACAAATCAAGTTTTAACAAGAATTTCACTTTTTTCATAATAACAATATATGTACAATAGATATAAAAAGTCGGGGGAAAAATGTCATTAAAAATCAAGTTTTGTTAAAAACTTTACTTTTCATAAATCATGGTTTGAAATTATATATTTTTTTTCATAAGCAAAATGTCATCAATAAAATGTAAAATGGTGCAATAAGTTAACAAAAATAATGCCATAAAACAGGCTTTACAAAAAAATGACTAGTTTCATAACATAGTTATAATAAAAATATGAATTTTCGTATTGCGAGCCTACATTACAGAAAGAAAAAATTAATTCATGAAACATGACGACAAAATTATTATGAAATTATGAATTTTCATACTCATAAGAATTATTTTATAAAAAATATGAGTCTTTCATAAAAACGTTACGAATATATGAATTTTCATTTCATAAACAAAATTTTGCTTGCAGATGACATGGCATGGTTTATAAATAAATATGATTTGTAATATGAAAATATGAATTTAAATAAGAATAATCATAATTTCATAACCAACCATTAAAAAGTGCAATAAGTGAAGGAATGGTGACATGTTATATATGCCATTTGATCATAAAAATATGATGAATGAAAATATTAATTTTCAATAAAACAAAAAGTTCTTATAAGTGAACGAAAAACAAAAATGTGACCCATGTTCTGACAGAAATATATATATTTTTTCATTTCAACCCATTAAAAAGTCCAATAATTGAACTAAAAACTTGACACGACAAATCATGTTTTGACAATAATATGACTTTTTCATAAAAATATTTGTTAAAAAGTGCTGTAAGTGAAGGAAAAAGAAAAAAGTGACATATCATGTTCTGACAAAAGTGACTTGTTTTCATAAAAAAATATTTTTATGTTGAATAATAACTATCATATGTTTTATGAAAAAACTCATATTTTTTAAAAACATGATTTGTCATGTCCCTTTTTTTCGTTCACATTAAAACTTTTTAACATTTTATTTTATAAAATTACGGGTCTGCATATGAAAATTCTTATTTTAACAATAACTCATATTTTTATGAAAAAAACAGTCATTATTTTCAAAACGTGAATTGTCATGTTACCTCTTTTGTTTAATTATTGCAAATTTAAAGTTTTTTCATGAAAATATATATATGAAAATAAATATTTATATTTTCAAAATATCGGTAAATTATTACAGATTTTTTGAATTTACAATTCAAAATTGTCAAAACATGATTTGTCATGTGACCTATTCATTAACTTTTCCATTTACTTATTGGTCTTTTTTAATGGTTATACATGAAATTATGATTATGAAAAAAACATTTCAGTGCTTGAAGATCCCCATCGCGGCCCAAGGTCCCTCTGACAGCCACAGGGATGTGATGGAGGAGCTTTGTGATCAATAGCACTACGCAAAACTTTATCATGCTGTGCGCAGTCAAGGATCCATGCTCGGCAGTAGTTCACCAGTCCCAAGAAGCTCTGCATCTGTTTCACAGTCTGAGGTCTTGAAAACCTAGTCACAAGCTGCACTCGGTCCTGCGATATCTTACGTTGGCCTTCTGAGATCACATGGCCCAGATATGAGACCTTTCTCTTCACCCACTGTAGTTTCTGGTGTGAAGCTTTAAATCCAGCCTGAGCCAGGACATTGCAGACAATTACTGATGCTTTGTGGCAGTCCTGCTCAGTCAGTCCTGTGACAAGGATGTCATCTGCGTATTGAAGAATGCAGGTTGTTTCTGGAAGGTGTATATCAGCCAAAGTTCTGAGCACTACAGCGAAGAATACGGCTGGCGGGTCAACAAAACCCTGAGGAAGACGGGTCCAGGTGAATTGACGTCCCCTATAGCTAAATGCGAAAAGCGTCTGCGTCTCTGAGGCCAAAGGGACACTGAAAAAAGCAGAACAAAGATCAATCATAGTAAAAAATCTGTGAGTCGCTGGTATAGAGTTAACAATGGTAGCTACATCGGGCACCAAAGGAGCTAACGGAATAACTAATTTATTAATCTCACGTAAATCTTGTGTTAACCTCCAGCATTTTTTATCTGTCTTCAAGACGGGATTAATCGGTGTGTTATGAGGTGAATGTGTCTCGATCAAAACACCTTGTGACAATAAATTGTCAATAACTGGAGCAATGCCAACATTCTTCTCTTTCGACAATGGATATTGTTTAACAAAAATCGGATGGTGTGTTTTCATGAGTGCATGATACGGTTTTACCTGGATTAAACCTGCCTCATCTTTGTGAGAGGCCCATAATTTAGGGTTAACTTCACCTAAATTTGGTTCATCAGGCAGGACCTCTGTACTACCTTGGAAAAAATCTTCCGGATGTGGCTGTGACTCGGTTGAGAGCATGAGGACAGAAGGAAAAGACAGTGAGACATTGCTTTCAAAAAACAGAATCTCCATTCCCATTTTATGCATCATATCTCTTCCTAAAAGGTTTAAAGGCGAGTTTGGAATTATTGTAAAGCTATGATAAAAATTTATACCAGTCGGTGTCACTACAGGCAAAAGGTGAGTTACAGGACATGAAATTGGAACCCCCATCTATTCCCACGGAGCGGATACTTTTTCCTGAAATGGGACCAGAATATTCACCCCCAGCAATTGAAGAACAGGTTGCGCCAGTATCAACAAGAAAACAATAGTCTTTATTGTCTATGCGCAACGTGACATTAGGCAAGGTCGAAGAGTGATTACTGTAGGATAAAGTTATCATCGAAAAATCATGGGGTTCATCGCTCCGTAGGCTGCCCTATGCAGAAGTCCATTGAGTAGGATATTGCTGCTGTGTGGGCCTCTGCACAACTGCATGGTGGTCTGCATTCTCTACTCGCTGAGTGGCTACGCCCCTTCTCTCATCTTCCATTCTCTTTCTACAAGTTTTAACCCAATGACCAGACTTCCCAAAATAATTGCACCTCCCCTTTTTCCTAAAACCTCCTCCTTGAGTTTTGTACTGTGGCTGGAATGCAACACTTCCTTTTGCAGCAAAGAGCATAGTGGGTTCAGACTTAACTAAACCAGAAGCGGACTGAAAACCTCCAGCGGCATCTAAATCTCTAATTCTAGCACAGAACCGATCTGCCGACTTCTCGAGCAATCTGTCTGTCGTGATGCGAATCAGTTGAGCCTGAGAAGCTTTCATGTTATTCAAACAAGTATTTATAAACAACACATTGTGTGTATCATCAGTTGGCAGTTTAGAATCATTCTCCCATGCTGCTTTAAAACGCACCACAAAGGCAGACGGCGTTTCTTTAAAACCCTGCTTAGTGTTAGCTGCATGTGAAATGTCACGCTTGGATGCTATTTTGTTATCCAGAAAATCCTTTAGCTCATTATACATTTGCATCTGGTGACGGTTCGCGGCCGTGCCCTCGCCTGTAATGGCATCATTAACTCGCGCGAGGGTCGGACATTTTTCTATGATCAACTCCTCTGTAACATCGTCTCCCAAAGTACGCAAAAGAATAGTTCTAAAATCAGGGCCTGTTAACTGTGCATACCGAGTGTGGCTTTTCAAGATCTGTACATATTTTGTGAGGTTAGTTGGAATAGGAGGACTCCTACATATAGCATCGATATCACTAGCTTTCGCTGGTTTAACATGTATTTCATTTCGCTCTCGTACAAATGCAAAAGCGGGCTGTAAAGATGTAGCAACAGGCAGCGCAGGAGTAGACCAGGGCTAGTAGACGGTGTCGAATTGTATGGTGGAGGCGATTGTTTCTTATTCAAAGAGCATTTAGAAGCATTGACTCTTTCTGGACCTTTGTCCCAGTACTTCTTCATATTTACCCATTTATCATAGGACTCACGCATATAAGTGAAGTCCCAATTCAGATCGCCCCATCCACCGTTCACCATGGAATACGCATTTTCCATATCGCGGGTCTTAAATGACCCATGTCTAGGAAAATTATCTACCTGCGACATGCATTCACTCCATCCTGCCAAATTATCTAAATAAGGATTGGTCCAGTAACCGGCACTATTCCTATACATCCAATCGTTGGGATTTTCTTCCGGCAATGGGCGAGAAACGTTATGACCCATCTTCTTAACACAGAACAAAGAACAGACACACAACACTTAATACACAGACAATACACACAGCACTAGGCACCAGGGGGATCGCAGTCATCAAACAAAAAAGTAATCCAATCTCTCCAATTGAATCACAAATTTTGTTAGCTAGGAGAAAAAAAATAGACTATAAAGCCAAAACAAGATTAAAGTCTTTTGAAAAATTTTGAAGTCTTTTCCAAATGTCCGTTTGTCTTTAGTTCCTTTTCACTTTTCTGTCACTTTTTTTTTTTAACAATTAATTTTTCATTTATCTATTTTTTTCGGCCATATAAATTATCGTGGATTCTTTTGGATACTTCAGACAATATAACCTATATTAGACAGACCGTAAAAAACGTCTTCTAATCTTGCATCTTACATCTAAGGTGAGGAAACCAATGTCGCGACGAAATCATCCCACCAAAGGAAATTATCATTAATTAAACAATTAATGCATAACCAAGACACGAACACATATGCAGCCCTATTGTGGCTGGCAAACGGGACAATCCCAGCAAACAAGGAAGTATCTTAAAACTTACCTTGATGCGTGATTTCCCTTTTTGGATATTGCCGGAAAGTATCCCACTTCTGACACCAAAACTGTTAGATTTTTATCATGCCCAAACGAAACTTTATTTCTTGGAGAGGTTTTCCATACGATCTGCGATGCCCGTAGGCCTTTCTGAATTCAGGGAAGAATCACACCGCACACAGCAAATGCTTCCTCTTCAGTTTATTGCAGGCAGCAGAACATACATATATACACATACAGAGAAAAGAAACCTGACCTAGTTGTTTCCTGTTTAGACAAGAGGATATACTAGCTGGAGATGTGTGAGTCCAGATAAGACTCCCTGTATACCTTACAGACTAACATCGTAAATATTCTATAGACACTGAGCAGACAAAGGAATGTGTGTGAAACAGTGTGAAAACCATTTAACACTAACAAATACGAAAATTCATATTTTTCCAATAGATTACAAAAGATGAAAAAATTTTAACAAAACTTGATTTTTAATGCCATTTTTCCCCCCGACTCTTTAACGGTTTTTAAAAAAATTTTGCTCATGGTAATAAAAATTCATATATTTTTTTTTTTTTTAAACTTAGATTTTTGTCAAAACTTTGTCATGTCATGTTTCTAAAATGTTGCTTCTGAATATGAAAATTTATATTTTTATAATATCAGATTATCATGAAAAGTTATATTTGTCAAAATGTAATATTTCATGTCAATATTTTCACTTACTGCACCCTTTTAAGTTTTTTTTTCTGAAAAATATTATTCTGAATAGTAAAACACATATTTTTACTATAACTATCATACCTTTTATGAAAAACATTTTTTTCAAAACAAATTTGTCGTCACCATCATATAAGTATAAAAGTAAGCAAAATCTTATTTAAAACCTTTAAAAAAAGGAATAAGGAATTAAAAAGATGACAACAAATCAAGTTTTAACAAGAATTTCACTTTTTTCATAATAACAATATATGTACAATAGATATAAAAAGTCGGGGGAAAAATGTCATTAAAAATCAAGTTTTGTTAAAAACTTTACTTTTCATAAATCATGGTTTGAAATTATATATTTTTTTTCATAAGCAAAATGTCATCAATAAAATGTAAAATGGTGCAATAGGTTAACAAAAATAATGCCATAAAACAGGCTTTACAAAAAAATGACTAGTTTCATAACATAGTTATAATAAAAATATGAATTTTCGTATTGCGAGCCTACATTACAGAAAGAAAAAATTAATTCATGAAACATGACGACAAAATTATTATGAAATTATGAATTTTCATACTCATAAGAATTATTTTATAAAAAATATGAGTCTTTCATAAAAACGTTACGAATATATGAATTTTCATTTCATAAACAAAATTTTGCTTGCAGATGACATGGCATGGTTTATAAATAAATATGATTTGTAATATGAAAATATGAATTTAAATAACAATAATCATAATTTCATAACCAACCATTAAAAAGTGCAATAAGTGAAGGAATGGTGACATGTTATATATGCCATTTGATCATAAAAATATGATGAATGAAAATATTAATTTTCAATAAAACAAAAAGTTCTTATAAGTGAACGAAAAACAAAAATGTGACCCATGTTCTGACAGAAATATATATATTTTTTCATTTCAACCCATTAAAAAGTCCAATAATTGAACTAAAAACTTGACACGACAAATCATGTTTTGACAATAATATGACTTTTTCATAAAAATATTTGTTAAAAAGTGCTGTAAGTGAATGAAAAAGAAAAAAGTGACATGACAAATCATGTTCTGACATTATGACTTTTTCATAAAATTTTAGTTTCTCTGAAAATATCATTATTCATAAGCATAATTTCATGAAAATAACGTTAAAAAGTCCAATAATTAAATTAAAGACTTGAGATGACAAATTATATTTTGACATTAATATGACTTTTTCATAAAAAGATTCGTTAAAAAAGTACTGTAAGTGAACAAAAAAGTAAAAGGTGACGTTAAATATGAATTTTCATATTCAGAAACATAATTTCATAAAAAATCTTTAGAGTATGCATTAAATAAACGAAAAAGATGACAAAAACTATGTTTGAATGTTTGACAATAATATGACATTATTTCATAGTAATGTAAAAATTATTTTAAAAATATACATTTTCATCCACAGATACAATTTGATTAAAAATCTTCAAAAAGGTTTAATGTAAATGAAAAACAAAAATGTGGCAGGACAAAATCATGTTAAAAAATCCGTTAAAAAAAGATCAACATGTAAATGGAAATGTTTATATGACAAATCATGTTTTGGCAAAAATATGACTTTTTCATAAAAATTGGGTTTCTCTGAAAATATAATTTTTACTTTTCTTGGGATTAATTTCAATAAAAACGATTAAAACGTGCAATACGTAAACGAAAAATTAACATGACAAATCATGTTTTGTCAAAAATGACTTTTTCCCAAAAAACATGACAGTCATAACAGTCGCCACCGGCTTGCTCATCAGGGACAAACTTACTTATAAAGAACATATTAACTTTTAATCACCACATTATCTGTGTAAAGCTGCTTTGAGACAATGTTCATTGTTAAAAGCGCTATACAAATAAAAATTAATTGAATTGAATTGACATGACTGACAATAATATGGCTTTTTCATATAAATATTTGTTAAAAAGTGCTGTAAGTGAAGGAAAAAGAAAAAAGTGACATATCATGTTCTGACAAAAGTGACTTGTTTTCATAAAAAAATATTTTTATGTTGAATAATAACTATCATATGTTTTATGAAAAAACTCATATTTTTTAAAAACATGATTTGTCATGTCCCTTTTTTTCGTTCACATTAAAACTTTTTAACATTTTATTTTATAAAATTACGGGTCTGCATATGAAAATTCTTATTTTAACAATAACTCATATTTTTATGAAAAAAACAGTCATTATTTTCAAAACGTGAATTGTCATGTTACCTCTTTTGTTTAATTATTGCAAATTTAAAGTTTTTTCATGAAAATATATATATGAATATAAATATTTATAATTTCAAAATATCGGTAAATTATTACAGATTTTTTGAATTTACAATTCAAAATTGTCGAAACATGATTTGTCATGTGACCTATTCATTAACTTTTCCATTTACTTATTGGTCTTTTTTAATGGTTATACATGAAATTATGATTATGAAAAAAACATTTCAGTGCTTGAAGATCCCCATCGCGGCCCAAGGTCCTTCTGACAGCCACAGGGATGTGATGGAGGAGCTTTGTGATCAATAGCACTACGCAAAACTTTATCATGCTGTGCGCAGTCAGGGATCCATACTCGGCAGTAGTTCACCAGTCCCAAGAAGCTCTGCATCTGTTTCACAGTCTAAGGTCTTGAAAACCTAGTCACAAGCTGCACTCGGTCCTGCGATATCTTACGTTGGCCTTCTGAGATCACATGGCCCAGATATGAGACCTTTCTCTTCACCCACTGTAGTTTCTGGTGTGAAGCTTTAAATCCAGCCTGAGCCAGTACATTGCAGACAATTACTGATGCTTTGTGGCAGTCCTGCTCAGTCAGTCCTGTGACAAGGATGTCATCTGCGTATTGAAGAATGCAGGTTGTTTCTGGAAGGTGTATATCAGCCAAAGTTCTGTGCACTACAGTGGAGAATACGGCTGGCGAGTCAACAAAACCCTGAGGAAGACGGGTCCAGGTGAATTGACGTCCCCTATAGGTAAATGCGAAAAGCGTCTGCGTCTCTGAGGCCAAAGGGACACTGAAAAAAGCAGAACAAAGATCAATCACAGTAAAAAATCTGTGAGTCGCTGGTATAGAGTTAACAATGGTAGCTACATCGGGCACCAAAGGAGCTAACGGAATAACTAATTTATTAATCTCACGTAAATCTTGTGTTAACCTCCAGCATTTTTTATCTGTCTTCAAGACGGGATTAATCGGTGTGTTATGAGGTGAATGTGTCTCGATCAAAACACCTTGTGACAATAAATTGTCAATAACTGGAGCAATGCCAACATTCTTCTCTTTCGACAATGGATATTGTTTAACAAAAATCGGATGGTGTGTTTTCATGAGTGCATGATACGGTTTTACCTGGATTAAACCTGCCTCATCTTTGTGAGAGGCCCATAATTTAGGGTTAACTTCACCTAAATTTGGTTCATCAGGCAGGACCTCTGTACTACCTTGGAAAAAATCTTCCGGATGTGTCTGTGGCTCGGTTGAGAGCATGAGGACAGAAGGAAAAGACAGTGAGACATTGCTTTCAAAAAACAGAATCTCCATTCCCATTTTATGCATCATATCTCTTCCTAAAAGGTTTAAAGGCGAGTTTGGAATTATTGTAAAGCTATGATAAAAATTTATACCAGTCGGTGTCACTACAGGCAAAAGGTGAGTTACAGGACATGAAATTGGAACCCCCATCTATTCCCACGGAGCGGATACTTTTTCCTGAAATGGGACCAGAATATTCACCCCCAGCAATTGAAGAACAGGTTGCGCCAGTATCAACAAGAAAACAATAGTCTTTATTGTCTATGCGCAACGTGACATTAGGCAAGGTCGAAGAGTGATTACTGTAGGATAAAGTTATCATCGAAAAATCATGGGGTTCATCGCTCCGTAGGCTGCCCTATGCAGAAGTCCATTGAGTAGGATATTGCTGCTGTGTGGGCCTCTGCACAACTGCATGGTGGTCTGCATTCTCTACTCGCTGAGTGGCTACGCCCCTTCTCTCATCTTCCATTCTCTTTCTACAAGTTTTAACCCAATGACCAGACTTCCCAAAATAATTGCACCTCCCCTTTTTCCTAAAACCTCCTCCTTGAGTTTTGTACTGTGGCTGGAATGCAACACTTCCTTTTGCAGCAAAGAGCATAGTGGGTTCAGACTTAACTAAACCAGAAGCGGACTGAAAACCTCCAGCGGCATCTAAATCTCTAATTCTAGCACAGAACCGATCTGCCGACTTCTCGAGCAATCTGTCTGTCGTGATGCGAATCAGTTGAGCCTGAGAAGCTTTCATGTTATTCAAACAAGTATTTATAAACAACACATTGTGTGTATCATCAGTTGGCAGTTTAGAATCATTCTCCCATGCTGCTTTAAAACGCACCACAAAGGCAGACGGCGTTTCTTTAAAACCCTGCTTAGTGTTAGCTGCATGTGAAATGTCACGCTTGGATGCTATTTTGTTATCCAGAAAATCCTTTAGCTCATTATACATTTGCATCTGGTGACGGTTCGCGGCCGTGCCCTCGCCTGTAATGGCATCATTAACTCGCGCGAGGGTCGGACATTTTTCTATGATCAACTCCTCTGTAACATCGTCTCCCAAAGTACGCAAAAGAATAGTTCTAAAATCAGGGCCTGTTAACTGTGCATACCGAGTGTGGCTTTTCAAGATCTGTACATATTTTGTGAGGTTAGTTGGAATAGGAGGACTCCTACATATAGCATCATATCACTAGCTTTCGCTGGTTTAACATGTATTTCATTTCGCTCTCGTACAAATGCAAAAGCGGGCTGTAAAGATGTAGCAACAGGCAGCGCAGGATAAAGACCAGGGCTAGTAGACGGTGTCGAATTGTATGGTGGAGGCGATTGTTTCTTATTCAAAGAGCATTTAGAAGCATTGACTCTTTCTGGACCTTTGTCCCAGTACTTCTTCATATTTACCCATTTATCATAGGACTCACGCATATAAGTGAAGTCCCAATTCAGATCGCCCCATCCACCGTTCACCATGGAATACGCATTTTCCATATCGCGGGTCTTAAATGACCCATGTCTAGGAAAATTATCTACCTGCGACATGCATTCACTCCATCCTGCCAAATTATCTAAATAAGGATTGGTCCAGTAACCGGCACTATTCCTATACATCCAATCTTGGGATTTTCTTCCGGCAATGGGCGAGAAACGTTATGACCCATCTTCTTAACACAGAACAAAGAACAGACACACAACACTTAATACACAGACAATACACACAACACTAGCACCAGGGGGATCGCAGTCATCAAACAAAAAAGTAATCCAATCTCTCCAATTGAATCACAAATTTTGTTAGCTAGGAGAAAAAAATAGACTATAAAGCCAAAACAAGATTGAAGTCTTTTGAAAAATTTTGAAGTCTTTTCCAAATGTCCGTTTGTCTTTAGTTCCTTTTCACTTTTCTGTCACTTTTTTTTTTTAACAATTAATTTTTCATTTATCTATTTTTTTCGGCCATATAAATTATCGTGGATTCTTTTGGATACTTCAGACAATATAACCTATATTAGACAGACCGTAAAAAACGTCTTCTAATCTTGCATCTTACATCTAAGGTGAGGAAACCAATGTCGCGACGAAATCATCCCACCAAAGGAAATTATCATTAATTAAACAATTAATGCATAACCAAGACACGAACACATATGCAGCCCTATTGTGGCTGGCAAACGGGACAATCCCAGCAAACAAGGAAGTATCTTAAAACTTACCTTGATGCGTGATTTCCCTTTTTGGATATTGCCGGAAAGTATCCCACTTCTGACACCAAAACTGTTAGATTTTTATCATGCCCAAACGAAACTTTATTTCTTGGAGAGGTTTTCCATACGATCTGCGATGCCCGTAGGCCTTTCTGAATTCAGGGAAGAATCACACCGCACACAGCAAATGCTTCCTCTTCATTTATTGCAGGCAGCAGAACATACATATATACACATACAGAGAAAAGAAACCTGACCTAGTTGTTTCCTGTTTAGACAAGAGGATATACTAGCTGGAGATGTGTGAGTCCAGATAAGACTCCCTGTATACCTTACAGACTAACATCGTAAATTTCTATAGACACTGAGCAGACAAAGAATGTGTGTGAAACAGTGTGAAAACCATTTAACACTAACAAATACGAAAATTCATATTTTTCCAATAGATTACAAAGATGAAAAAATTTTAACAAACTTGATTTTTAATGCCATTTTTCCCCCGACTCTTTAACGGGTTTTTAATAAAATTTTGCTCATGGTAATAAAAA
>JBCEWE010002276.1:5000-15452 GCA_039877035.1 Silurus lanzhouensis
TGCTGATACTCCTGCTGCCCTCAGCCTCGGTGTGTGTGTGTGTGTGTGTGTGTGTGTTTATGCATTCAGTGTTTTTATAAAAGGCCAGGACGTGAATTACAGGGACGTTCTGCCTTCCATTTTGATGTAATGAGCGCTAATGGAGAGTAGCCGAGTCGCTCCACACTGCGTGACTTGCACACGTTTTAGTGCTGAAATACACACACACACCACACACACACACACACACACACACACACGTACAAGTGATGAGGTATAATTCACCATGATAATTAAGTCGTGGCAGAGACGAGGGGAAAAAGTCAGCAGCATTTGCAATTCATGATTTTAAACACAATGTTTTAAAAGCTGCTTTTTTCTTTTTTTTTTTGCTCCTCAGGTGAAATATTACTTTAATATTAAATATAAAATTTCCTCTTGTGTCTTTGAAGGTCAGATTTTACACATGAACATAGAAATAAAACAACCTCCTCCTCAACTATAAACTCTGATGAACAATGTTTTTGGTGTAGAAGTGAAGAATCTCTCGGGGTTCTGTTCAGGTTTTAACCTTTTATTTATTCTTCATCTGATCGAAACATTGAACCCGTAAACTTTGAATATAATTATAAACAGTTAAAATACTCAGTCATAGAAAAGTGTGAATGTTTGTTTATTCATTAGTGGAACATAAATGGTTTATTTGATTTTATAATAAAATGTAAAGTGTAAAAGTAAAATGAAAATTATTTGTGTGATTTGAATTAAAAAAAACTTATTTTAAAGGGGAAAAATGTCTAAATTCTACATACATCTTAGTTTGGATTTTATTTAGATTTAATATATGAACCCTTTATTTATTCTTCAGCTAATGGAAAAAAATGTTAACCTGTAAACTTTATAATATAATATCCCCAGATCTCTGGATGATGTTTCAGAGAAACATAGGGAAAAGTGTGCGTGTGCGTGTGTGTGTGTGTGTGCGTGTGTGCGTGTGTGTGTGTGTGTGTGTGTGTGTGTGTGTGTGTGCGCGCGCAAATGTTCATGCATTATAGTATTTAAACATTAGTGAAATAAGAATTATTTATTTGCTGAAAAATATTTAATTTGAATCTAAAAATGTTTAAGGGGAAAAATGTCAATGAACATGAATTTTTGACATCTGTGTGTATTTCTTTTATTTAGGTATAAAAAAAAGTGAGAGTTTTTATAGAGACACGCCCTGGAGTGGGCGGAGTTTAACCCTGTCTTAAGAGTTAGGGAGGTTGATTAAATGAATGAGAAAAAAAAAGTGAATAATTTGTAATTAAAGATAATTGTCTTCCTGCTAACAGACATAAAGAAAGAAAAGAAGAAAAGGTCGCCCATGTCCAGATTGTTTTGGCGGAAGAGTAAGCACGAAGCCTCTGAGAATTTTTGATGTCGCTGTGAAGGATTTGGAATTTTCAGATGTTTGAGATTTTCTTCTCCAGCGAACTGATTCATGTGTTTTATAGCTGTTGAGCTGAATATGACCTCCTGTCATGTGTCCTGTCCCCTGTCTTTAACACACTTTAGAGATTCTATATTATTACAGGAAGTGATTTAGGTGGAATAACTACTGTCTAAGCTAGCGTCTACTAAACCAAGCAGAAGATTAGACCAGAACTGAGATGTTTCTGTAGTGAAAATGAAGAAAAAAAAGCACAATGTTCTTTTCCACTGAGTGTTAAAGGCTTTTTACAGAGACCAGATCCTTATTACAGTCTGAAAATGTGTGTGTGTGTGTGTGTGTGTGTGTGTGTGTGTGTGTGTGTGTAAGCGCACTTCAGAGCTCTAAAGACACCGGTTCTTTTAATGAAGATTTTAAAGGGGAGTTTTTTTTATTCTTATTGTGATCACTTCAACCTTAGAATTAACCCGGTGTAGTTCTGTCAAATGGTCTGCAGGGGGCAGTCAGGATCTTACACTACACAGGAGCGGCTCTGAGTACTGTATACACACACACACACACACACAGTGTAAATTGGTTTGAAGCTGATTTTTATTGTAAATATGTGGAATGTAAATAGAATTCGTGTGTCCGTGTTTCTCCATTAAATTATTCATATAAAAACGTATTAAAGATGAATTTTAGATGGGATTACGGGAAACTAGTGATAGAAATTTGTGCCATTTGTTTTAAAAAAAGAAAGTTGTAACTAAATGTAAAATAATGTGTACGCGGATCAATAAAGTTTTTCAGAAAATACTCCGTTTGATATGATTGTTGGTGGAGACGAGGTCGAGTCCTGTATCTAAAATCTGAGCAGAACGAAGACACTGCAGCTGGTTTTAACATCATTTTCTGGAAGGTTTGAGAAAAATAATTTTTCTTAATTATATTTAAGTTGTTTTAAAAAAAAAAAAAAAAAACCTCATTATTAAACGTGGAAATTAACTGGAGTGTTAAAGGGCATAAAAGTAGTGAAAACTGAGAGCTGAGAGAAGATCAGGATCGGAGTTTAGAAAAATTGAAATCTCATCAGATCTTTTAAATGGAAACAATAATAAAAATATTCTGGGAAATTAAATATAAAACACAACAACCTGGATAATAATTTAATTACATGATCATCATTATATGATAACAAATGAAATAATAAAATAATTATTCTTATTAAAGTAATAAACAATAACTCATCAGAATCTTAAGCAATAATAATAATTATAATTAGACAACAATAATTACAAAAGATCATCATGATAAATAATATTAACTAAAAATAATAGTAAAACAAACATCTTAATAATTATGGTACTAAATTATATTAAAGATAATAGACAATTTTCATAATCAACAATTATAATAAAATTATAACAAACAATAATTACAAATCATCATGATTCGTATTAATAATAATAATAGCAGTAATACATTATCAGGTGATGTCCTTCAGCAGCTGCTCTACAGTTTGATGAGGAAAAGTTGTGTTGTGTTGTGGAGCTGCTGCAGGACTCGGAGTCACGTCGGTAATAAATGTCCCGTTTATGATGTTTATTTAATGAATCTGTAGATAAAATTAATAAAGTAAATCAAGCAGTCAATCAATAAATAAGTGACAGTTTGTAGGTTTAAGATGTTGGTGTTTGCAGAAGTTTTTTTTTACGTTTAAACGTGACCTGAAATTATACAACAAAAAAATGAGTGAATGTTTAAACAAACTGTGTGTGTAAAAGTGTGTAGGAGTATTAATGTAGAAGTGTTAAAGTATATAAATGTATTAGTGTGTGTGTGTGTGTGTGTGTGTGTGTGTGTGTGTGTGTGTGTAAGTGTACTCGAACAGTGGCATCTATTCTGACCCATAGCCCTCTAACACACACACACACACACACACACACACACACACACTTCACTGTAATCCACATTGTGTGTGTAAAGATTTCTGGAAAAGACATTAGAAATGACCTGTAGAGACGGTCTGTGTTCACCACCCCCGAACAACCCCCCCCCAATCCAACACACACACACACACGCAGACCTTTTTATGACGTGTGTCCCCGATTCTTCGATATTTGGAAAGACGTGAAGTGAATGTTGGGCTATTGACAGATATTTACGGACCCTTTAGAGCTCCTCCCCCTTCACTTTTTCCATCTTGCATCAGTGATCTCTCACTCAGGAATGTTCTGTAAAGAGAACTGGAGATACAATGTTCAAAAAGTGCACAAGTGTAGCTTCAGAGTGTGTGTACAGGGCAGGAATATGGGGAAGTGTATGAGGTGTGTGCATGTGTGGGTCATGTGTATGTGTGTATACAGGGCATGTGTATGGGGGTGTGTGGGGGGTGTGTGTATGGGAGTGTGTGTGGGGTGTGTATAAGGGAGTCTGTGTGGGGCATGTGTATGGGGCGTGCCCTCCTCCTGGGGCATGTGTGTGGAGTGTGTGTATAAGGGAGTGTGTATAGGGTGTGTGTGCATGGGGTGTGTGTGTGCATAGGGTGTGTGTGTGGGGTGTGTGCATGGGGTGTGTCCTCCTTTTGGCGTGTGTCCTCTTGGGGTGTGTGTACAGGGTGTGTCCTCCTCTTGGGGTGTGTCCTCCTCTTGGGGGGGGTGTACGGCGTGTGTCCTCCTCTTGGGGTGTGGGTACAGGGTGTGTCCTCTTCTTGGGGTGTGTGTATGGGGGCGTGCTATTTTTCCTGGGGCGTAAATGTGGCATGTGTATAGGGTGTGCCCTCCTGAGGCATGTGTATGGGGCCTGCCCTCCACTTGTGGCGTGTGTATGGGCCGTGAATGGGGTGTGTGTATAGGGCGTGCCCTTCTCTTGGGGTGTGTGTATAGGGCGTGCCCTTCTCTTGTGGTGTGTGTACAGGGCGTGCCCTTCTCTTGGGGTGTGTTTGTATAGGGCGTGTCCTTCTCTTGGGGTGTGTGTACAGGGCGTGCCCATCTCTTGGGGTGTGTGTACAGGGCGTGCCATTCTCTTGGGGTGCGTGTATAGGGCGTGCCCTTCTTTTGGGGTGCGTGTATAGGGCGTGCCCTTCTCTTGGGGTGTGTGTACAGGGCGTGCCCATCTCTTGGGGTGTGTGTACAGGGCGTGCCATTCTCTTGGGGTGCGTGTATAGGGCGTGCCCTTCTTTTGGGGTGCGTGTATAGGGCGTGCCCTTCTCTTGGGGTGTGTGTATAGGGCGTGCCCTTCTCTTGGGGTGTGTGTATAGGGCGTGCCCTTCTCTTGGGGTGCGTGTATAGGGCGTGCCCTTCTCTTGTGGTGCGTGTACAGGGTGTGCCCTTCTCTTGGGGTGCGTGTATAGGGCGTGCCCTTCTCTTGTGTTGTGTGTACAGGGTGTGCCCTTCTCTTGGGGTGTGTGTACAGGGCGTGCCCTTCTCTTGGGGTGTGTGTATAGGGCGTGCCCTTCTCTTGTGGTGTGTGTATAGGGCGTGCCCTTCTCTTGTGGTGTGTGTATAGGGCGTGCCCTTCTCTTGTGGTGTGTGTATAGGGCGTGCCCTTTCTTGTGGTGTGTGTACAGGGCGTGCCCTTCTCTTGTGGTGTGTGTACAGGGCGTGCCCTTCTCTTGTGGTGTGTGTATAGGGCGTGCCCTTCTCTTGTGGTGTGTGTACAGGGCGTGCCCTTCTCTTGGGGTGTGTGTATAGGGCGTGCCCTTCTCTTGTGGTGTGTGTATAGGGCGTGCCCTTCTCTTGTGGTGTGTGTATAGGGCGTGCCCTTCTCTTGTGGTGTGTGTACAGGGTGTGCCCTTCTCTTGGGGTGTGTGTACAGGGCGTGCCCTTCTCTTGTGGTGTGTGTACAGGGTGTGCCCTTCTCTTGGTGTGCGTGTATAGGGCGTGCCCTTCTCTTGTGGTGTGTGTACAGGGTGTGCCCTTCTCTTGGGGTGTGTGTACAGGGTGTGCCCTTCTCTTGGGGTGCGTGTATAGGGCGTGCCCTTCTCTTGGGGTGCGTGTATAGGGCGTGCCCTTCTCTTGGGGTGCGTGTACAGGGTGTGCCCTTCTCTTGGGGTGTGTGTACAGGGCGTGCCCTTCTCTTGGGGTGTGTGTACAGGGCGTGCCCTTCTCTTGGGGTGTGTGTACAGGGCGTGCCCTTCTCTTGGGGTGTGTGTACAGGGCGTGCCCTTCTCTTGGGGTGTGTGTACAGGGCGTGCCCTTCTCTTGGGGTGTGTGTACAGGGCGTGCCCTTCTCTTGGGGTGTGTGTATAGGGCGTGCCCTTCTCTTGGGGTGTGTGTATAGGGCGTGCCCTTCTCTTGTGGTGTGTGTACAGGACGTGCCCTTCTCTTGTGGTGCGTGTATAGGGCGTGCCCTTCTCTTGGGGTGCGTGTATAGGCTGTGTCCTCCTCTTGGGGTGCGTGTATAGGCTGTGTCCTCCTCTTGGGGTGTGTGTATAGGGCGTGTCCTCCTCTTGGGGTGTGTGTATGGGGCGTGTGTATTGGGAGACAGTGATATTTGGAAGGCCATATGCTGGCGTTTTGTCTTGGCCTGCTGGTCAGTGAAGTTCACTCAGGGGCTTGTTCTTCTGCTCAGGAACAGGTTTCATCATTTGTCTCCTGTGTTGTCTCCGTGTGTCTTCCTGGACACGATTAAAGTCATGCACAGTGTGAGTTCTTTCTGTTTTACTGCACTGGCTTCTGCCTGCGTCTGAGGCTCCACGCTGTGTGTGTGTGTGTGTGTGTGTGTGTGTGTGTGTGTGTGTGTGTGTGTGTGTGTGTGAGAGAGAGAGAGGAGAAAGTGATATATAATTCGATGTGGCACTGCTTTTTCACTCAGAGCTCGTGAATCATGAGTATTGACGTGAGTTTCAGAGAGCGTGGACTATTTGTTATGCGTTTCTCTCTGAAAATCATCAAATTCCCAGACATACATCGTCAAAGCATAATTATCGCTTACTGTGTGTGTGTGTGTGGTGTGTGTGTGTGTGGTGTGTGTGTGTGTGTGTGTGTGTGTGTGTGTGTGTGTGTGTGTGTGAGTGAGTGAGAATGAATGTCATAGAAAATGTTTGTGGTTTTGTTTTATTTCTTTTGAAACACAACTTTATGCATGACACATCATCACCACCACCCCCCAGTACTGACATCATCATCATCATCAATCACCCATACTGACATCATCACCATCACCCAGTATGACATCATCACCATCACCCAGTACTGACATCACCATCACCCAGTACTGACATCATCATCATCATCAACATCATCATCACCCAGTACTGACACTCATCATCATCATCATCATCATCATCATCACCCAGTACTGACATCATCACCATCACCCAGTACTGACATCATCATCATCACCATCACCCAGTACCGACATCATCATCACCATCACTCAGTACTGACATCATCACCATTACCCAGTACTGACATCATCATCATCACCACCCCCAGTACATCATCATCATCATCATCATCATCACCCAGTACTGACATCATCATCATCATCATCTTCACTCAGTACTGACATCATCATCATCATCATCACCCCATACTGACATCATCATCATCATCATCACCCAGTACTGACATCATCACCATCATCATCATCACCACCCAGTACTAACATCATCATCACCATCACCATCATCATCATCACCCAGTATAAACATCATCATCATCATCACCATCATCATCATCATCACCCAGTACTGACATCACCATCATCATAATCAACATCATCACCACCACCCAGTACTGACATCATTATCATCATCATCATCACCCAGTACTAACATCATCACCAGCATCATCATCAACATCATCATCACCACCAGTACTGACATCACCATCATCATGACATCATCATAATCATAATCATCATCATCACCCAGTACTGACATCATCATCATCACCATCATCATCATCACCCATTACGAGTAGATTTTTGTCTTGAACTTCCTCGTTAGCTTGGTGTTCAGTGTTTCTTCAGCGTTAGCGTCAGTGTGTTTATGATTGTCATTTTCTTTCGCTCCTTTCCTGTTTGATCGTATTTCTTCCTCCTTCTCCTCCTCCTCCTCCTCCTCCTCCTCCTCCTCTCTCTCTTAGCCGTGCGCTATCCTCTGATTTCCGAGCTAATCTGATTTCAGGCCATGTAGTCTGCTGCAGATGAAAGACAGATCCTCCCTGAGTTGAGTCGATTAGATGGTTAATCATGCCGTATTACAGCCCTCTGTTGGCTTTGGCTTGAAGCAGAGACACCTCTCTCCACCACAGCGCATTACAGTGGCTAATCGCATTTCCTCTCCCTCTCTACAAATTGAATGATATAATATGCACAATTTTCCAATATTAAAAAAAATCCTCCGATCGTTTAGTTTGACTTTCCAGCGCTGGTAGAACTTCATCACGCGCCCGTGATGGGATTAGGCGATATCCGAGCCGCGCGCTCTTACGGGACTCGGCTGCGCGCCTTCCTCTAAGGCTGGATGATTGAATTGGCGCGAGGTTACACCGTCCATTTAAGGAGCTCTACATGCTCCTGATTGATTACAGCTTATCGTATCATCTTGCCTGGAGTTGCCTGATAGGCCTCTGCAGCCGCGAGTGCCTTCGTGCGTGATGCTGTAATGCTGTAATGCTGTAACGTTCCATTTACATGCTATTTGGTGTTCAATTTAAATGGTAACTAATAGCTGATAGACTGCTTTCAGACTCCTGTTCACCTGAACACTGTTTATGAGATGAACGAATGAAGAGAAGGAGCTCACATGCCAGAGGAAGCGTCTCTTTCCCTCGTGCTAACGCTAATCAGGAATTATTGCTCTCATAACGAGAATGTTCCTGAAGCTGGAGTTTATAAGAACAGAGAGATTGAGTGATTATTCAATTGATGTCTATACAAATATATAATATATAAAAAAATATTGTGTCGAATGCAGCCTCTGGAACATCGTCTGAGATGTCCTTCATGTTGTGAGATGGCTTTCTGCTAAGCGCAGCTGAAAGAGTGATCGTGTGAGTGCCTGTAGAAGAACCTCTCCTCTGGAACTCACTAGATGTTTTTTGTTTTCTGCACCAATCACCTTAAATAAACCTGAGTTTTGACCCAGCGTTTAGCTTTAGGCTACACACTTATATCAAGACCTCTACTTAAGAGTGTACATTAACCCCACCACTTACACCCCCCCCCCTTACCCCCAGGGAGGGGTTAGATGTGGTTTTGAGGGCAGAGGAAGTATGTTCATGTAAGTGGAACTGTAAAGTGGTGTAATGTTTAAGGCAGCGCTCAGGATCATATACAATATGTACATCAATATCTTCTCTTAGTTATGTCTGGACTGCAGACGAGATCTCAGACTCCACTCCCAGACGGCTCACACGCTTCACACCTCAGTTGGGTTTTGAACTTCAACACAACGTGGAAATAAAACATCATTTTATGTTGGAAAGAAGTTTATTACAAAAAAGTTTACATCAGATCTTTTTTACTGATGGTTTAAATTTAGTCTGAATTTAAAACAATCAAAATAATGCCATCGTTATCAGAGTATAGCTTCTGAGGAACGTTCTGGCTGGAGAACTTGAGCAAATGAAGAATGTGAGAAATTTATATATACATAGAGAATTTATATATATATTCTTTTTCTGTGTTCCTCATCATGTTCCTCCTTGTGTTTCCTCCTCGTGCCTTTTCATGTTCCTCCTTGTGTTCCTCATCATTCTCTTTTATGTTCTCTTCGTATTTCTCCTCATGTTCCTCCTCATGTATATGATTTGATTTGCCATCCTGAGATGTGTAGAATGACGGCGTGGTGCTGAAAATCAGCCAATGTTTTATAGAGAGAGAAAATCAATATTTATATAAATCTCTGTTCTTTCAGACTGACACACACACACACACACACACACACACACACACACACACACACACACACACACATTTAGATATGCATGGAGATCGTGTCATCACACTGGTCCTACATTGAATAAATATGATGTTATGTACTACACACACACACACACACACACACACACACACACACACACACACACACACACATGCATACACGCACACACTTGCTTTAATCCTGCTGACTGTTACATAGAGACTTCCATGCCAAAGTGTTTGGCCTGAGTCCACTGTAAGCTATGTGTGTGTGTGTGTGTGTGTGTGTGTGTGTGTGTGTGTGTGTGTGTGTGTGTGTGTGTGTGTGTGTGTGTGTTATGTAGCCGAGACAGACCTTCTCTCACCTGCTCAGCCCAGGTGTTAATTAGAACACGATAATCCCAAACCCACTCAGCATGATGGGACACCTGATTTGGAACCTTCCTTTACACACACACACACACACAACACACACACACACACACACACACACACACACACACACACACACACACATACACACATACAACACACACACACACCCCAAGCTAGAAGAGTGTATTCACTGGACACAGTCTTGAACAGAATCCCAGCTCCAATACACACCTCTCGCCCCGATTCAACCCTCTCAACTTTATTTTAATTACAATTCAGAATCTCAATTTTGTGTTTATTCATCATTCTCTCGCTTTTCTTTTTCTCTCTCTCTCTCTCTCTCTCTCTCTCTCTCTTTCTCTCTCTCTTCCCCCCCCACTTTTCTTCTCTCTCTCTCTTCTCTCTCTCTCTTTCCCCCACTTTCTTCTCTCTCTCTTTCCCCCCGCTCTCTTCCCTCTCTCTTTTTCTCTCTCTCCTCCTCTCTCTTCCCCCTCTTTTTTTTCTCTCTCTCTCCCCTCTCTCCTCTCTCTCTTTCTCTCTCTCTCCCTCTCTCTTCCCCCCCTCTTTTCTTCTCTCTCTCTCCCCCTCTCTCTCTCTCTCTTTCTCCATCTCTTCTCTCTCTCTCTCTCTCTCTGCTTCTCTCTCTCTCTCTCCTTCTCTTTCTCCCCCCCTCTCTCTACACTTCAGTAATTCATTCACCGATTCTTTTTTGTTCTTCCTTTCTAATATTTTGTCTGAAATATTCCTCGTTGCTGCTGATGTTCTCCATCATCTCGTGATCCTCTTTCCTGAGGTGTTCAGTGGAGCTGCTT
>JBCEWE010002233.1:2500-15415 GCA_039877035.1 Silurus lanzhouensis
GTGTTCACTGAGCAGCATTTTTAATAAATGCACTAAGGCTCTACTGTTATGACCAGAGACTGAACGACGTCGTTTATGAGCCCTTGAAACACAGCTGAAGCGTTTGTAAGGCTAAATGGCATGACCAAATTCTCGTAATGTTAAAGGAGTTTTAAAAGCGGTATTAATAGGCATTGTGCATGTCTAACTTGGTAAAAACCGTGGCTCCTTGAAATGCAGTCATAAATGGAGAGAGTGATCACAGTGATCTTATTGAGGCTGTGGTAGACGATGTAGGGGCAAAGTCCCCCATCCTTCTTGCCTACGAAAAAGAAACCCACTCTTGCAGGTAAAGTAGAGGGGAAGATCAAGCCTGGCGCCAGAGCTTCCTTGATATATTTATCCATGACCCCACTTACCAGGTTAAAGATTGTACCTGACCTCTTGTGAGGACCGGTGGCTGAGCTCTTGTACATGCATCCAGTTGTTGAGGCGTGTGGCTAGTTTGATCAGCCCCTTGAAGGAGTTAGGGATGACATTGGGTGCCAGCTTATCTTGGAGGGTTGAGAAGAGACCGTTTTGAAAGCAAACCCTAAACGCTTGAACGCTTTCAACCGCTCCCTGCTGCCAAATGGCATACTGAGCCACACTATGACCTTGCCACAGGTGCAGCAAAGTCTTGGCTGAGTCTGATCCACTGGAGGGATGGTAAAAATCTCATTTAAATGCAGAGGAGAATGTGGCGTAACCAGAACAACAAGTGTTTTGGGCCTCCCAGACAGCTGTGGCCCACTCCAGTGCCGGAGAGGAGAGTGATGATATACTCATTCCTGTAATTGTCCGTGGGAAGCGAAGAGGGCTATAGCTTGAATGTAAGGAAACATTGTGTCAGAAACAGAAGGCAAGCACTAGGATCTCACAAGAAACACTGGGGAGGAGGCAATCTGGGCATATGTGACTGAGGTGATGCGGCAAAAGCTGGAGACCTATGAGGTAGAGCCTTGGTCGGGTTTAACTGTTTGTTTATCCGACTGACTGTGGTAGCAAGAGAGGTCAATAATTCCGAGTTTTGATTAGTGAATTGAAGATGCTGGGCCAGTATACCTTCATGATGCTGCAGGCACTGCTGTTCAGTGCAGATCGGAGAGCTTGAGAAATTTGACGCTCTGCTGAATCCATATCACTGGCTCAGTTTTTATGACCAGGGCTTCAACCAGGGTTGTCAGGTTGAGAGTCTAACTCACTAGTGATGTGCCACAGGGTTGGTCAAAGACCCACGGGCAGAGAGTGAGGCAGAGACAGAAGTGCGGAAGGGAGGTTTATTGAGGAATTTGGAAGGAAACAGAGAAGGGAGAAGTTTGGGGTGATGATAAGCATGAGGCAGCAACAATAACTGGAAACATATAATGGTAAGTAACAACCAAAGCTTAATACCATAACCGAGGCAAAGTAACATCACAAAACAAATAATGCAAAGAGAGAGAGAGAAGGCAAAGGAAAACTTACAAAAAAGGCAAAACAAGTCTGAGGGAAATATTTTTGGTAAAGAGTTAAAGTAGCGGCGAAAACCAAAAACCGAACAAAGAACCAAGGAAATGCTTTTAAATAGTCTGTGGGTTGGAAACAAAAGGAAGAGCATACTGACATCTACTGGTAGTGAGGGGATAAATCTGAAAGGAGACCACATACACACACACACACACACACACACACACACACACACACACACACACACACACACACACACATGTGCATTAAAGACTGTGATAAACACCTGCTTCGAAAAATGTAGTTCTCCACCAGGGTTCTGTTTGCATCCCATCTGCAGGTTATATACTTCAGATTCACCACCGTACACTCGATCTCTACAAACACACACACACAACACACAACACACACACACAACACAACTGGATTGTGTGATCCAGTTCTGTTCTAAATCTAGAAGTAAAAATAATCAACACAGCAAATTCACCAGCACACACATGATAGGAAGTACAAGCTGCAGAAAAAAACAGCTGTGTATGCAGATTCTCTCTCTCTCTCTCTCTCTCTCTCTCTCTCTCTCTCTCTCTCTCTCTCTCTCTCTCAAACACACCACACACACACACACACACACACACACACACACACACACAAACACATGCACACGTACACATGCGCACACACAAACCACTTTTAAAAAAAATATAAAAATCTCTTAAAAAGACGAAGAAACACTGAGGATCACAATCGTCTTCTGACTTCACTAATCTTATTATAATGCAGAGATTCAGAAATAAGTCTTGTTTTTAGAATAGTTGAAAAGTTACACAATCACATGAAATATTCTAAACCAACAACAGCAGCAACAATAAAAGTTTTATTCAGTAACGCTTTATTACTGATACAAACCTGATCATAAGTTCAGTTTCTCTTCAGTTCTTCCTATTCTGCTGATTTGATACATGTGCTGTTCTTATTGACGTCTTTGTGATGGTTTTATCAGGAAATAATGATGCAGTAAAGTTTCTTTAGCATTTGAACAGCTGAATTATGGGTGAATTATATTTACACGTCTCTCTGAAGCCTGAGGAGAAAAGTGTGTGAAGCGTGTGATGGGTGAGAGGAGTGTGATGAGACTCACGGTGAGGAAGAGTCGAGGCAGATCCTCTGCAGATCCACACCAACACCAGGAACCCTGAGAAAAACATCTCTTGTAGACCTTCAACTTCACTCCGTCTCTTCAGTCTCTTCAACTTCAACTGTGTGTGTGTGTGTGTGTGTGTGTGTGTGTGTGTGTGTGTGTGTGTGTGTGTGTGTGTGTGTGTTTATGTGTATGTGTGTGTGTGTGTGTGTGTGTGTGACTGACTTCTTTTTAGGTTCCCTTATGCACAAAGTTCCCTATTTCTTGATAAATTCCCTAACTCTCCTTCGCACACTGGAAGTTCAGGTGTGAATAGAGGAGTGTGATTGGCTGGAAGTTCAGGTGTGAATAGAGGAGTGTGATTGGCTGGAAGTTCAGGTGTGAATAGAGGAGTGTGATTGGCTGGAAGTTCAGGTGTGAATAGAGGAGTGTGATTGGCTGGAAGTTCAGGTGTGAATAGAGGAGTGTGATTGGCTGGAAGTTCAGGTGTGAATAGAGGAGTGTGATTGGCTGGAAGTTCAGGTGTGAATAGAGGAGTGTGATTGGCTGGAAGTTCAGGTGTGAATAGAGGAGTGTGATTGGCTGGATGTTCAGGCGTGAGATCAGAGTGTTGAACACACAGGTAGTTTGTGTTTAATAGTGTATAGTGTGTATATTAGAATCTTAATTAATGTGCTGCTTATAAACACCTGTAACCATAGTAACATTTAGTTTCACTTTCATCCAGAGTGAGACAGTGATTGTACACATTTCCTGATGAACTCACGGAGCTCCATGGAGGAGTTTTGTGTGTGGTGGAACTTCTATGGTAACTACAGGGATTTTAAAAAATGGCTCAAAGCTCAAGATGAATTTAATGAACTGGAGAAGAAAACATTTAAACGGCTAAACCTAAACCTAGATCCACATGAACACCCTAAAGAGCCATGAAGTTACTGTGAAGTCACCATGAAGTTTTACACTCAAATTTCAGGATTGGTTCCTCTCAAGGTTTCTTCCTCATACCACCTCATTCCTCATAGTTTGTTCCTTGAAACTGACTGGTTTCTGAGGAGAAACTGAAAGAGAATGTGTTTCTGCTAAATTGAATTCCTGCAGTAATAAGAGATGAACTTTATTAATCCCGAAGGAAATTATTTTGCCAGAAACTGCTTCAGATTTCAGAGACAGTGAGAGAAGTAATAATGAGTTCATCTGTACTTTTTTGGGACATTATAGTTAAATGTATATATTTTTAAATGTATATATTTTTGCAATAAATATATCATTTTATACATTTATTTATTTATAATTTAATGGTAGTTATATTTATTATGATGATTATTCAACAAACACACTTTATTACTGTAGTCTGGTTATAGTGTAAAAATCCGGACGTGTACCTGGCAGGAGGTTGGTAGCGCATGCGCAGTGCTGTTGCGGCTGCTGCAGGTGAGTTCCAGTGAAGTTACGGTGAAGGTGCTCAGCGCGGGGTGTGTGAGTGTGTGAGAGCGTGCTCAGCGCGGGGTGTGTGAGTGTGTGTGTGAGGAGGACCGGGATGATCGTGTGTGTGGTGTGTGTGTGTGCGTGCATGTGTGTGCAGGTGTGTGAGGGTGGAGGTTTGGTGGATGCGGTGAGTGAGCGGCGCGCGGAGGACAGTCACCGCAGGGAGAGCGCCAACCTGCTGACCTCCACCGTGCTGCTGAGCCTCACTATCCTCACCGTGTGGAGCTTCAAACACCGCAGACTCACCTTTCTGCACGAGACTGGACTCGCCATGGTCTACGGTCAGAGCTTTCTCCATCATCATCATCACCACCATCATCATCATCTTCCTCATCACCATCTTTATTTTCATTGTCATCACCACTATTATCTTCAACTTCATTCTCATCACCCTCATTATCACTATAAGTATAATCAATGTGAGAGAGAGAGAGTGTGTGTGTGTGTGTGTGTGTGTGTGTGTGTGTGTGTGTGTGTGTGTGTGTTTTACAGTCCTGACGTTGTGTTAATGCATTAGTGTCTGTTTGAATTCTGATTTACACACACACACACACACACACACACACATACACACACACACATACACACACGTGTATAATAAATATATATTTGATATTTAGTGCATGATATCTGTGTTATTGAGTCAGTCAACACATTTCAGATCCTGAACATGTCAGTTAGGAACACGGAGCACGCTACAGCACACACGTGACCCATACATGTAGAACCCGTAAACGTTCTGGATAGATACCTGCAGCAGGCTGGAGGCGTCTTTGAGAAACTTCCTAGAGGAAATCCTGTAGAGAATAATTAAAAGCATATTAAAAGCTCTCTGTGTGTGTGTGTGTGAGTGTGTGAGTGTGTGAGTGTGTGTGTGTGTGTGTGTGTGTGTGTGAGAGAGAGAGAGTGTGTGTGTGTGTGTGTGTGTGTGTGTGTGTGTGTGTGAGTGTGTGCGAGTGTGTGTGTGTGTGTGTGTGTGTGTGAGTGTGTATGTGTGTGTGAGTGTGTGTGAGCGTGTGTGTGTGTGTGTTTGTGTGTGTGTGAGTGTGTGAATATTAAGATGAATATTAGAGTTAAAGGTATGATGGTGTGATGAAATCCGGAAACATTACATCATTGCTGTGTAAGGATTCAAACATCACGTTCCTTCTCCTCTTCCTGTTTTATTTCCTGTTTTATTTCCTAGTGTATTTATTATACACTAATTTAATCTCTGTGTCCTGACTGAATGTGTGCTCTGATGTGTAGTTCAATCAGGAAAACTGGTTTATCTTACACACACACACACACACACACACACACACACACACACACACACACACACACACACACACACACACACACTGTGTTTAGTGTAAATATTTCAGATGAATTCAGTGTTGTGCCAAAAACATTACACACATTTTCCATTACACTGTTCATTGTAAGGAACTGACTCATCATCATCATCATCATCATCATCATCATCATCATCATTTTGTTTGTGTGTTTGTGTGTGTGTGTGTGTGCAGGTCTGTTAGTGGGCGTGGTTTTGCGCTATGCTGTACACTCTGAGCAAGAGGTCAGAAATGCTACAGGTGTGTGTGTGTTGGAGTTGAGCCCCCCCTCCCTTGTGGTGAATGTGAGTGGACGGTTTTATGAGTACACCCTAAGGGGGGAGGTTACTGAGGGAGACCACGCCCCCAACACTGAGCTACTCCGCAAGGTACTCTGTGTGTGTGTATGTGAGTGTGTGTGTGTTGTAGACCTAATATTACTGTGGGGAAAATAATGGTCTGATCTGAAACCTGTACCTTTAAGAAATAACTGTCTTTCATACACGTAGTGAGTTGATATCAGGAGCACTTTCTCGAAGGTACAGGACGAATTTAAGTGTGTGGGGGTCAGAATTATTGCTAATTTGGTATGGGATCGAATACTTATTCCACTTAATCAAATACAAATGAACTTATATAAAATATTACTTATTATTAGTAGTTTTCTGTTGAAATAAACCTACCATAAAATGACTGTTTATTTGTGTGTAAGGGGGTACATTTACATTTACATTTACAAATCAGCAGAGGATCAGATCATTATTTCCCCCATTGTACCGCTCTTTCTCTTCCCTGCTGTGTGTTCAGGCCACATTCGACCCAGAGGTGTTTTTCAACATCTTACTGCCACCCATTATTTTTCATGCTGGCTACAGCCTCAAACAGGTAACAGTTTCCCTGATGTGTGTGTGTGTGTGTGTGTGTGTGTGGTGTGTGTGTGTGTGTGTTATCATTTATTTCATATCACTTATGTACTGAACAGAAGTTTGTAACAATTGTGTGTGTGTGTGTGTGTGTGTGTGTGTGTGTGTGTGTGTGTGTGTGTGTGTGTGTGTGTGTGTGTGTGTGTTTTGCAGAAACACTTCTTCAGGAATCTGGGCTCCATCTTGTCCTATGCTTTTCTTGGAACTCTGATTTCTTCATTTGTTACAGGGTGAGTTATATAGTAGCAGTGACCCTGAACAGTGGAGGATTTGATGCTTTAATAGGAGAAATCCGACTCACAATCTCACAGTCAATTCTTCACAGAGATGATTGGAAATGAGGGTCATGCCATTTAGGTTATATCGGGGTGCTCAATGTCTGTATTCACATAGAACTTCCAGTTTTCTCCCAATAAGTGAATATACAGACTATTATAATGAAAATGCTGTAAATACAAATGTGAAAATAAAGAAGTTTTTAATAAATATATTTAACACACACACACACACACACACACACACACACACACACACACACACACAGGAGTTGACAGACACCCCTAATATAGTCACTGAGACAGTCCAGAACACACACACACACACACACACACACACACACACACACACACACACACACACACACACATACACACTACCAAAATAATCACAACAGTGTAGGATTTCAGTCTCAGCTCTGTGTGTGTGTGTGTGTGTGTGTGTGTGTGTGTGTGTAGGTTGGTGATGTACGGCTGTGTGGAGGTGATGAATACACTCGGTCAGCTTGATGGTGATTTCTTCTTCACTGACTGTCTGTTCTTTGGAGCGATCGTCTCTGCCACAGACCCCGGTAACACCATTACTCAGCACTGTGTGTGTAATACACAAAACATATATGCACTGGATCTACAACTTTGTGTGTGTGTGTGTGTGTGTGTGTGTGTGTGTGTGTGTGTGTGTGTGTGTGTGTGTGTGTGTGTGTGTGTGTTACTACAGTAACAGTTCTTGCCATCTTTAATGAGCTGAAGGTAGATGTGGATCTGTATGCACTGCTGTTTGGAGAAAGTGTGCTGAACGACGCTGTGGCCATCGTACTGTCATCGTCAGTTTGCATACATGTGCACGCACACACACACACACACACACACACACACACACACACACACACACACACACACACACACACACACACACACAGTTCCAGTGTTTACTGATTTAACTGTAGAGTTGTGTTAACTTGGATTGTTTTAGATCCATTGTGGCGTATCAGCCGTCGGGAGAGAGCACTCACTCGTTTGATGGTGAGGCCATGCTGTCATCTCTCTGCACCTTCCTCGGCGTCTTCAGCGGCTCCTTCATCCTCGGCTCTGCTACAGGAATTGTGACTGCTCTGGTAACACCACGCACATCTTACCACACCATTACCATCAATCTAAAAACGCCATGAAGTAATGTGTGTGTGTGTGTCTGTGTGTGTGTGTGTGTGTGTGTGTCTGTGTGTCTGTGTGTCTGTGTGTCTGTGTCTTTGTGTGTGTGTGTGTGTGTGTGTGTGTGTGTGTGTGTGTGTGTGTGTGTGTGTGTGTGTGTGTGTAGCTGACTAAGTTCACCCGGTTGAGCGATTTCCCCCTGTTAGAGACGGCTCTGTTCTTTCTCATGTCCTGGAGCACCTTCCTATTGGCTGAGACATGCAACATCACTGGTAATCCCCCCCATCACACACACACACACACACACACACACACACACACACACACACACACACACACACACACACACACACACACACACACAGTGACGTTTCTACTGCATCTGCACACTGTTTGGGCTTGTCACGTGTTCTTCCTGCCAGATTTGCTCCAGGTTCTTCAGGTTGGTCAGATCTGGACTGTAAAACATCACCTTTTTTGTGTAGATTGATTGTATTGAATTAGATGAGATAAAGTTTGTGTGATTGAGCAGAGTACAGAGCCATGCAGAGATGATTATAAAGTATAGGTGTTCTGGGATCTACAGTGCTAAAGTAGGTATAAATTCAGGTCAAGTCCATATGCAGATGTAGTTGAGTTGCGGGTGGATGAAGAACACAAAGCAGGTATTTGAGTTAAAGTAAAGAAGCAGTCAGTAAAATATGACTCCAGTAAAAGTAGTAAAAGTGTCCCTAGAAATGTTCACTTGAGTAAAAGTACCAAAGTATTTGCTGTTCTCGTGGTATTTTTCCCGGCTCTTATTTAACTTCACTATAATACAATTATAACTTTAATATTAATAACATTTTTATCTGCTCATAAATAAAAAGAAACAACTGATTTCACAAAATGTATTTGAGTAAAAAGAAAGATATTTGATTTTGAAATGTAGTGAAGTTACAGTAAAAATCTCCTCACATGGAAAAACTTCAGTAAAGTACAGATACGTAGATGAAGAATTACATCTACCTTGTTCCTGTTCACCACTGCTGAGGATGAAGCTCGTTCCCCAGAGCATGATGCTGCCACCACCTTTTTTAGCAGGAGAAACTTCTTTAACAGTGTTTATCAGATAGACACACCTCCCGTACAGTCCTCCAGAGATGGTCACTCTCACCTCAGCCACTGTGACTCTTGGTCTCTGTGGGGCGTCCCTCAGCGTCTGGTGTTGGTGATGAGTTTGAGGGAACTGGTTGTAATGTAATTGCTTAAACGTCCCCACTGTTCCTCCTGCAGAGCTTACTGGGAGCTCCAACGTCTTCTACAGGAAAGTTCTGAAAATTTATCAGCTTATATTTAACATCTGAACAGACCTCCTCTTCATCTTTACTTCTTTCTCTCAGAGACAAAACACACACCTGTTATTCAGACAAAACTCATCACATCACCTCTGTGTGTGTGTGTGTGTGTGTGTGTGTGTGTGTGTGTGTGTGTGTGTGTGTGTGTGTGTGTGTGTGTGTGTAGGTGTGGTTGCAGTGCTGTTCTGTGGCATCACTCAAGCTCACTACACCTACAACAACCTGTCTAGTGAATCCAAAAACCGTACGAAGGAGGTAACACACACACACACACACACACACACACACACACACACACACACACACACACACACACACACACACACACACACAGCTCTATTCTTAGTCTTAATGAAGATCTGTTTGTGATTTTCAGTGCATGTGTGTGTGTGTGTGTGTGTGTGTGTGTGTGGTGTGTGTGTGTGTGTGTGTGTGTGTGTGTTTTCTTTTGTAGTTATTTGAGTTGTTGAACTTCCTGGCTGAGAATTTTATTTTCTCCTACATGGGTGTGACTCTGTTCACCTTCCAGCATCACGTCTTCAACATCGTCTTCATCACTAGTGCTTTTGTATCCTTACACACACACACACACACACACACACACACACACACACACAACCACACACACACACATACCCACTTACACTCACACACACACACACTTACACACACACTCACACACAAACACATACCCACTTAAACACACACACATACCCACTCACTCACTCACACACACTCACGCAGACATACCCACTCGCATGCACGCACACACACACACACACACACGCACACACCCTCTCACACCGACTCAGATCAATTCACACACACACACACGCACACACACACACACACACACACACCTGCTCAAACACAATCACACCCACTCATACACATACACCCATACACACACATACACACCCACACACACACACACACACACACACACACACACACACACACACACACACACACACACACACACACATCCACTCTAACACACAAACCCATACACACCCACATCCACTCTAACACACACATACACACACATACACACCCACACACACACACACACACACACACACTCTAACACACACACACACACACACACACACACACACACACACACACACACACACACACACACACACTCACATTCACTCTAACACACACACACACACCCATACACACACACAGATCCACTCTAACACACCCACCCACACACACACACACACACACACACACACACATGAGGACTGCCTTGTGCTGTAGATGTAATGTAAAAATGATTGGATTGAGTTTACAGGAAGTGATGTAAACAGTGAGGAAGTAATTTTTGTCCCTGACTAATGAACAGTTGGCGATATTTCTGGGACGAGTGGCGAATATTTATCCTCTGTCGTTCCTGCTGAACCTGGGCCGAACCAATCACATCAGCTCCCGCTTTCAGCACGTCATGATGTTCGCAGGTACACACGCTGCGCTCTGATTGGATAACTGGAATCTTGATTACATTTTTTTTCTTGCAGCAGAACAGCAGCTCATATCAATATTTTCTTTATTCTTTAGTTTTATTTCCTGATTCAACTTGTTTAAAGAGATTTATATTTGCTTTGTAACTAATATAACTAAAAGAAAAAAAAAAAAAAAAAAATCAGCATCCTCGTGGTTTTATTTCCGCTGGCCATATTAGTATTCTTGAAAAATTCATGAATGAATAATAAACAAATCAGAATCTAATAAAGTTTAATATTATAATATTAATATCATGATCATTAGCATAACCCCCACCCCCGTGTGCTAGTGAACAGTCTCGTGTGTTTCTCAGTGTGCAGGACAGCAGACTTTTTTACTTTTGACCCCACAGGTCTGCGAGGGGCCATGACCTTCGCCCTTTCTATTCGGGACACAAGCACTTATGCGAGGAAGATGATGTTCTCCACCACACTCATCATCGTCTTCCTCACAGTGTGGGTGTGTGGGGGAGGGACCACGCCCATGCTCGCCTTAATGAAAATCAGGTGTGTCTCTGTGTGTGTGTGTGTGTGTGTGTGTGTGTGTCTGTGTGTCTGTGTGTGTGTTTGTGTGTGTGTGATTTAATTTTACCATGTTTGAGTAATTTTTATTTACTTGCACCTTTTATTTTTTACCAGAGTCGGTGTAGAGGAAGATCAGGAGAATCTGGTGAGTGTGTGTGTGTGTGTGTGTGTGTGTGAGTGTGTGTATGGTTTTATTAATTTGTGTTTTTTTTGACACCACTCTTTCAGGAGGAGGAGTGTGTGAGTGGGCGTGACTTTGCCTGGCCTTTCAGATTGTGGTACAGATTGGACCACAGGTATCCTTCAGTCAGATATAAAATCTATAAAAGAAAATATAAATCTGTGTAATTATAGAGTCACACACTGTGTATGCACACAAGTGCAGTGTGTGTGTGTGTGTGTGTGTGTGTGTGTGTGTGTGTGTGTGTGTGTGTGTGTGTGTGTGTACGTGTGTGCACGTGAGATGTTGATTTCAGTTTGGTTGCAGTTTGATGATGTGGTCACTAGATGGCGATGTCGGTCCTAAACTCTTTACTTTGCAGATATCTGAAGCCTCTCCTCACACACACTGATCATCCTCTCACACACTCCTGCTGCACGCCACTGACACACTGCCTCACCCGTCAGCGCCGTCAGGTACACACACACACACACACACACACACACACACACACACGCACACACGCACACAGACATAACACTACATCACTGCAGGCCTGTGTCTCTCAGCAGGATGATGGTGATGATGATTCGGAGCTGATTTCCAATAACAGATCCAGTCTCGTGTACAGTGAACTCCGTGACCTCAGTGACCTCAGCGACATCAGCGACCTCAGTGACCTCGCTGACCCCTCCATCTCCTCCAATCAGAAGTCTTCTCAGTTACATTCACACTGTAATGATTGTGATGAGTCCTCGAATCCTCCACTTCATCTTGAAACCGAGACCACACAGACCGCTGCTCCGACCCCCGAGTGTCAGATCTCACAGTGCACTAAGTAGTGCACATACAACAGCAGGCTGTCTCACTAATCACTCCCTAGTGAACATGTAGGACACTGGACATGATGTGCACTATGTAGTGCACTATGTATCTGATGAGGGGCATTTGAGATTGATCTCCATATTTGTTATAATATAAAAGCTCCTGAGCCCTGGGTAGTGCACACTAGGCTGAGTAAGGAGACGTCCTGACTGGACACAGCTCCTTATTGCTAATGTAAATGATGAGAAAAATGAAGTATGCAGAAATGGACATGCTTGTTGTTCAAGGTGATGTCACTTCCTGTATTCATTTATCTAAATGTTCCACTTTTATGTAAAAATGTGTGGATTAAACCCTTTTATTGACACCGTTTCTGTTTTAGGCAGATAGACTGTGTCCTGACTTCATAAGGAAATGTGTGTGATGTTATATACTATATCTATAACTTATATAAGTGACAGAAGTGCACAACACACAGGCTGTAACACAACCACTATTTAAATCAGCATGCTTCAGGGACCAGATGGAATTAGACACACCTACAGTCATGAAGTAGATTATTACTTTCCATGAGTTTAATAATTAGCAGGTTGTCAGTCCAACACAGTGAATCACAGACTAAAGTCTGGAACTCCTACACAAGTCAATTCATGTTTATTTGTGTTGCGGTTTCAACAATGAACATGGTCTCAGAGCAGCTTTACACAGATAATGTGGAGATAAAAATGAAGATGTTCTTTATAAGTGTAAGTTTGATGAACAAGTCGGTGGAGACTGTGGTGAAGGAAAAACTCACTGAGATGC
>JBCEWE010002220.1:0-15415 GCA_039877035.1 Silurus lanzhouensis
AATTGTCTATTATAATTTTACATGTTAATGATGAGATATAATATAAAAAAAAACTTTTCCTGACCAAAAAATGATATTTCTCTTAAAAATATTTAGTTATTTCACAATTATGAACTTTAATATTCATAATAATGTCATAAAAAGTGAAGAAAACTGCAATAAGTGAATGAAAATAGGTAAAAATTCATAATTCATTATAATCGAAACAACGACACATATTTGGCAAAGCTGTCTAAGTGCTGTCAAGAATGAGTTATTTAACGCTGAAAACGCGATTTCCGCAAGTCTCAGGCTTCTAGGACGAAGCGAAAGGGTTTTTCGAACCAAGCGTATTTGTACAAGCAGCTGCATTTGTCCATGATAATTTTAGATGTTTATAATAAGATATAATATAACAAAGCATTTCCTGACCAAAATATGATATTTCTCACAAAAATATTATAGTTATTTCAAAAATATGAATTTCATATTCATAATCATAATTTCATAAAAAGTGTAGAAAACTGCAATAAGTGAATGAAAATGGGTTAAAAAGTCATAATTCATCAAAATCGAAACAACACACATATTTGGCAAAGCTTCTAAGTGCTGTCAAGAATGAGTTTCTTAACCGCTGAAAACGCGATTCCGCGAGTCTCAGGCTTCTAGGACGAAGAGAAAGCGGTTTTTCGAACCAAGCGTATTTGTACAAGCAGCATGCATTTGTCCATGATTGTTTTTGATAAGATATAATATAACAAAGCATTTCCTGACCAAAATATGATATTTCTCACAAAAATATTATAGTTTTTCAAAGTATGAATTTTTTATATTCATAATCATAATTTCATAAAATGGTAGAAACTGCAAAAAGTGAATGAAAATGGTAAAAATTCATAATTCATCAAAATCGAAACAACAACACATATTTGGCAAAGCTGTCTAAGTGCTGTCAAGAATGAGTTTCTTAACCGCTGAAAACGCGATTCCGCAAGTCTCAGGCTTCTAGGACGAAGAGAAAGCGGTTTTTCGAACCAAGCGTATTTGTACAAGCAGCATGCACTTACCCATGATAATTTTACATGTTTATGATGAGATTATAATATAACAAAACATTTCCTGACCAAAATATGATATTTCTCAAAAATATTTAGTTTTTTCAAAATATGAATTTTCATATTCATAATCATAATTTCATAAAACGGTAGAAAACTGAAAAAGTAATTTAAAATGTGTAATAAAGTCATAATTCATCAAAATCGAAACAACAGCACATATTTGGCAAAGACCTTCTTGCTGTCAAAATGAGTTTCTAACTGCTGAAAACGCGATTCCGCAAGTCTCAGGCTTCTAGGACGAAGAGAAAGCGGTTTTCGAACCAAGCGTATTTGTACAAGTAGCATGCAATTGTCCATGATAATTTTAGATGTTTATGATAAGATATAATATAACAAAGCATTTCTGACCAAAATATGATATTTCTCACAAAAATATTATAGTTATTACAAAAATATGAATGTTCATATTCAATATCATAATTTCATAAAAAGTGTAGAAAACTGCAATAAGTGAATGAAAATGGGTTAAAAAGTCATAATTCATCAAAATCGAAACAACAACACATATTTGGCAAAGCTTTCTAAGTGCTGTCAAGAATGAGTTTCTTAACCGCTGAAAACGCGATTCCCCAAGTCTCAGGCGTCTAGGACGAAGGAAAAGCGGTTTTTCGAACCAAGCGTATTTGTACAAGCAGCATGCATTTGTCCATGATAATTTTAGATGTTTATGATAAGATATAATATAACAAAGCATTTTCTGACCAAAATATGATATTTCTCACAAAAATATTATAGTTATTACAAAAATATGAATGTTCATATTCAATATCATAATTTCATAAAAAGTCTAGAAAACTGCAATAAGTGAATGAAAATGGGTTAAAAAGTCATAATTCATCAAAATCGAAACAACAACACATATTTGGCAAAGCTTTCTAAGTGCTGTCAAGAATGAGTTTCTTAACCGCTGAAAACGCGATTCCCCAAGTCTCAGGCGTCTAGGACGAAGGAAAAGCGGTTTTTCGAACCAAGCGTATTTGTACAAGCAGCATGCATTTGTCCATGATAATTTTAGATGTTTATGATAAGATATAATATAACAAAGCATTTCCTGACCAAAATATGATATTTCTCACAAAACTATTATAGTTATTTCAAAAATATGAATGTTCATATTCATAATCATAATTTTATAAAAAGTGTAGAAAACTGCAATAAGTGAATGAAAATGGGTTCAAAAGTCATAATTAATCAAAATCGAAACAACAACACATATTTGGCAAAGCTTTCTAAGTGCTGTCAAGAACGAGTTTCTTAACCGCTGAAAACGCGATTCCGCAAGTCTCAGGCTTCTAGGACGAAGAGAAAGCGGTTTTTCGAACCAAGCTTATTTGTACAAGCAGCATGCATTTGTCCATGATAATTTTACATGTTTATGATGAGATATGATAAACCAAACTTTTCCTGACCAAAATAAGATATTTTTCACAAAAATATTTGTTATTTCAAAAATATGAATTTTCATATTCATAATCATAATTTCATAAAAATGGCAAATAATGATTTAAAATGTGTTATAAAGTCATAATTCATCAAAATCGAAACAACAACACATATTTGGCAAAGCTCTCTACATGCTGTCAAGAATTAGTTTCTTAACCGCTGAAAACGCAATTCCGCAAGTCTCAGGCTTCTAGGACGAAGAGAAAGCGGTTTTTCGGAACAAGCGTATTTGTACATGCAGCATGCATTTGTCTATGATAATTTTACATGTTAATGATGAGATATAATATAACAAAACATTTCCTGACCAAAAAATGATATTTCTCAGAAAAATATAATAGTTATTTTAAAAATATGAATTTTCATATTCATAATCGTAATGTCATAAAAAGTGAAGAAAACTGCAATAAGTGAATGAAAATAGGTAAAAAATTCATAATTCATCAAAATCGAAACAACAGCACATATTTGGCACAGCTGTCTAAGTGCTGTCAAGAATGAGTTTCTTAACCGCTGAAAACGCGATTCCGCAAGTCTCAGGCTTCTAGGACGAAGAGAAAACGGTTTTGCGAACCAAGCGTATTTGTACAAGCAGCATGCAATTGTCTATTATAATTTTACATGTTAATGATGAGATATAATATAAAAAAAACTTTTCCTGACCAAAAAATGATATTTCTCTTAAAAATATTTTAGTTATTTCACAATTATGAACTTTAATATTCATAATCGTAATGTCATAAAAAGTGAAGAAAACTGCAATAAGTGAATGAAAATAGGTAAAAAATTCATAATTCATTATAATCGAAACAACGACACATATTTGGCAAAGCTGTCTAAGTGCTGTCAAGAATGAGTTATTTTAACGCTGAAAACGCGATTCCGCAAGTCTCAGGCTTCTAGGACGAAGCGAAAGAGGTTTTTCGAACCAAGCGTATTTGTACAAGCAGCTTGCATTTGTCCATGATAATTTTAGATGTTTATAATAAGATATAATATAACAAAGCATTTCCTGACCAAAATATGATATTTCTCACAAAAATATTATAGTTATTTCAAAAATATGAATGTTCATATTCATAATCATAATTTCATAAAAAGTGTAGAAAACTGCAATAAGTGAATGAAAATGGGTTAAAAAGTCATAATTCATCAAAATCGAAACAACAACACATATTTGGCAAAGCTTTCTAAGTGCTGTCAAGAATGAGTTTCTTAACCGCTGAAAACGCGATTCCGCGAGTCTCAGGCTTCTAGGACGAAGAGAAAGCGGTTTTTCGAACCAAGCGTATTTGTACAAGCAGCATGCATTTGTCCATGATTGTTTTTGATAAGATATAATATAACAAAGCATTTCCTGACCAAAATATGATATTTCTCACAAAAATATTATAGTTTTTTCAAAGGTATGAATTTTTTTATATTCATAATCATAATTTCATTAAAATGGTAGAAACTGCAAAAAGTGAATGAAAATAGGTAAAAAATTCATAATTCATCAAAATCGAAACAACAACACATATTTGGCAAAGCTGTCTAAGTGCTGTCAAGAATGAGTTTCTTAACCGCTGAAAACGCGATTCCGCAAGTCTCAGGCTTCTAGGACGAAGAGAAAGCGGTTTTTCGAACCAAGCGTATTTGTACAAGCAGCATGCACTTACCCATGATAATTTTACATGTTTATGATGAGATTATAATATAACAAAACATTTCCTGACCAAAATATGATATTTCTCAAAAATATTATAGTTTTTTCAAAGATATGAATTTTCATATTCATAATCATAATTTCATTAAAACGGTAGAAAACTGAAAAAGTAATTTAAAATGTGTAATAAAGTCATAATTCATCAAAATCGAAACAACAGCACATATTTGGCAAAGACTTCTTCTTGCTGTCAAAAATGAGTTTCTAAACTGCTGAAAACGCGATTCCGCAAGTCTCAGGCTTCTAGGACGAAGAGAAAGCGGTTTTTCGACCGAAGCGTATTTGTACAAGTAGCATGCAATTGTCCATGATAATTTTAGATGTTTATGATAAGATATAATATAACAAAGCATTTTCTGACCAAAATATGATATTTCTCACAAAAATATTATAGTTATTACAAAAATATGAATGTTCATATTCAATATCATAATTTCATAAAAAGTGTAGAAAACTGCAATAAGTGAATGAAAATGGGTTAAAAAGTCATAATTCATCAAAATCGAAACAACAACACATATTTGGCAAAGCTTTCTAAGTGCTGTCAAGAATGAGTTTCTTAACCGCTGAAAACGCGATTCCCCAAGTCTCAGGCGTCTAGGACGAAGGAAAAGCGGTTTTTCGAACCAAGCGTATTTGTACAAGCAGCATGCATTTGTCCATGATAATTTTAGATGTTTATGATAAGATATAATATAACAAAGCATTTTCTGACCAAAATATGATATTTCTCACAAAAATATTATAGTTATTACAAAAATATGAATGTTCATATTCAAATCATAATTTCATAAAAAGTGTAGAAAACTGCAATAAGTGAATGAAAATGGTTAAAAAGTCATAATTCATCAAAATCGAAACAACACACATATTTGGCAAAGCTTCTAAGTGCTGTCAAGAATGAGTTTCTTAACCGCTGAAAACGCGATTCCGCAAGTCTCAGGCTTCTAGGACGAAGAGAAAGCGGTTTTTCGAACCAAGCGTATTTGTACAAGCAGCATGCATTTGTCCATGATAATTTTACATGTTTATGATAAGATATAATATAACAAACATTTCCTGACCAAAATATGATATTTCTCACAAAAATATTTAGTTATTTCAAAAATATGAATTTCATATTCATAATCATAATTTCATAAAAAGTGTAGAAAACTGCAATAAGTGAATGAAAATGGGTTAAAAGTCATAATTCATCAAAATCGAAACAACAACACATATTTGGCAAAGCTTCTAAGTGCTGTCAAGAATGAGTTTCTTAACCGCTGAAAACGCGATTCCGCAAGTCTCAGGCTTCTAGGACGAAGAGAAAGCGGTTTTTCGAACCAAGCGTATTTGTACAAGCAGCATGCATTTGTCCATGATAATTTTACATGTTATGATAGATATAATATAACAAACATTTCCTGACCAAAATATGATATTTCTCACAAAATATTATAGTTATTTCAAAATATGAATTTTCATATTCATAATCATAATTTCATAAAAAGTGTAGAAAACTGCAATAAGTGAATGAAAATGGTTAAAAAGTCATAATTCATCAAAATCGAAACAACAACACATATTTGGCAAAGCTTCTAAGTGCTGTCAAGAATGAGTTTCTTAACCGCTGAAAACGCGATTCCGCAAGTCTCAGGCTTCTAGGACGAAGAGAAAGCGGTTTTTCGAACCAAGCGTATTTGTACAAGCAGCATGCATTTGTCCATGATAATTTTACATGTTTATGATGAGATATAATATAACAAACATTTCCTGACCAAAATATGATATTTCTCACAAAAATATTATAGTTATTTCAAAATATGAATTTTCATATTCATAATCATAATTTCATAAAAGTAGAAAACTGCAATAAGTGAATGAAAATGGTTAAAAAGTCATAATTCATCAAAATCGAAACAACACACATATTTGGCAAAGCTTCTAAGTGCTGTCAAGAATGAGTTTCTTAACCGCTGAAAACGCGATTCCGCAAGTCTCAGGCTTCTAGGACGAAGAGAAAGCGGTTTTTCGAACCAAGCGTATTTGTACAAGCAGCATGCATTGTCCATGATAATTTTACATGTTATGATGAGATATAATATAACAAACATTTCCTGACCAAAATATGATATTTCTCAAAAATATTATAGTTATTTCAAAATATGAATTTTCATATTCATAATCATAATTTCATAAAAAGTGTAGAAAACTGCAATAAGTGAATGAAAATGGTTAAAAGTCATAATTCATCAAAATCGAAACAACACACATATTTGGCAAAGCTTCTAAGTGCTGTCAAGAATGAGTTTCTTAACCGCTGAAAACGCGATTCCGCAAGTCTCAGGCTTCTAGGACGAAGAGAAAGCGGTTTTTCGAACCAAGCGTATTTGTACAAGCAGCATGCATTGTCCATGATAATTTTAATGTTATGATAGATATAATATAACAAAGCATTTCCTGACCAAAATATGATATTTCTCACAAAAATATTTAGTTATTTCAAAATATGAATTTCATATTCATAATCATAATTTCATAAAAAGTGTAGAAAACTGCAATAAGTGAATGAAAATGGTTAAAAAGTCATAATTCATCAAAATCGAAACAACAACACATATTTGGCAAAGCTTCTAAGTGCTGTCAAGAATGAGTTTCTTAACCGCTGAAAACGCGATTCCGCAAGTCTCAGGCTTCTAGGACGAAGAGAAAGCGGTTTTTCGAACCAAGCGTATTTGTACAAGCAGCATGCATTTGTCCATGATAATTTTAGATGTTTATGATAGATATAATATAACAAAGCATTTCCTGACCAAAATATGATATTTCTCACAAAAATATTATAGTTATTTCAAAATATGAATTTCATATTCATAATCATAATTTCATAAAAAGTGTAGAAAACTGCAATAAGTGAATGAAAATGGGTTAAAAAGTCATAATTCATCAAAATCGAAACAACAACACATATTTGGCAAAGCTTCTAAGTGCTGTCAAGAATGAGTTTCTTAACCGCTGAAAACGCGATTCCGCAAGTCTCAGGCTTCTAGGACGAAGAGAAAGCGGTTTTTCGAACCAAGCGTATTTGTACAAGCAGCATGCATTTGTCCATGATAATTTTAATGTTTATGATAGATATAATATAACAAACATTTCCTGACCAAAATATGATATTTCTCACAAAATATTATAGTTTTTCAAAATATGAATTTTCATATTCATAATCATAATTTCATAAAAGTGTAGAAAACTGCAAAAGTGAATGAAAATGGTAAAAAGTCATAATTCATCAAAATCGAAACAACAACACATATTTGGCAAAGCTTCTAAGTGCTGTCAAGAATGAGTTTCTTAACCGCTGAAAACGCGATTCCGCAAGTCTCAGGCTTCTAGGACGAAGAGAAAGCGGTTTTTCGAACCAAGCGTATTTGTACAAGCAGCATGCACTTACCATGATAATTTTACATGTTTATGATGAGATATAATATAACAAACATTTCCTGACCAAAATATGATATTTCTCAAAAATATTATAGTTTTTCAAAATATGAATTTTCATATTCATAATCATAATTTCATAAAAGGTAGAAAACTGAAAAAGTAATTAAAATGGTTAATAAAGTCATAATTCATCAAAATCGAAACAACAGCACATATTTGGCAAAGCTTCTAGTGCTGTCAAGAATGAGTTTCTTAACCGCTGAAAACGCGATTCCCCAAGTCTCAGGCTTCTAGGACGAAGAAAAAGCGGTTTTTCGAACCAAGCGTATTTGTACAAGCAGCATGCATTTGTCCATGATAATTTTAGATGTTTATGATAAGATATAATATAACAAAGCATTTTCTGACCAAAATATGATATTTCTCACAAAAATATTATAGTTATTACAAAAATATGAATGTTCATATTCAATATCATAATTTCATAAAAAGTGTAGAAAACTGCAATAAGTGAATGAAAATGGGTTAAAAAGTCATAATTCATCAAAATCGAAACAACAACACATATTTGGCAAAGCTTTCTAAGTGCTGTCAAGAATGAGTTTCTTAACCGCTGAAAACGCGATTCCCCAAGTCTCAGGCGTCTAGGACGAAGGAAAAGCGGTTTTTCGAACCAAGCGTATTTGTACAAGCAGCATGCATTTGTCCATGATAATTTTAGATGTTTATGATAAGATATAATATAACAAAGCATTTCCTGACCAAAATATGATATTTCTCACAAAACTATTATAGTTATTTCAAAAATATGAATGTTCATATTCATAATCATAATTTATAAAAAGTGTAGAAAACTGCAATAAGTGAATGAAAATGGGTTAAAAGTCATAATTATCAAAATCGAAACAACAACACATATTTGGCAAAGCTTTCTAAGTGCTGTCAAGAACGAGTTTCTTAACCGCTGAAAACGCGATTCCGCAAGTCTCAGGCTTCTAGGACGAAGAGAAAGCGGTTTTTCGAACCAAGCTTATTTGTACAAGCAGCATGCATTTGTCCATGATAATTTTACATGTTTATGATGAGATATGATAAACCAAACTTTCCTGACCAAAATAAGATATTTTCACAAAAATATTTGTTATTTCAAAAATATGAATTTTCATATTCATAATCATAATTTCATAAAAATGGCAAATAATGATTTAAAATGTGTTATAAAGTCATAATTCATCAAAATCGAAACAACAACACATATTTGGCAAAGCTCTCTACATGCTGTCAAGAATTAGTTTCTTAACCGCTGAAAACGCAATTCCGCAAGTCTCAGGCTTCTAGGACGAAGAGAAAGCGGTTTTTCGGAACAAGCGTATTTGTACATGCAGCATGCATTTGTCTATGATAATTTTACATGTTAATGATGAGATATAATATAACAAAACATTTCCTGACCAAAAAATGATATTTCTCAGAAAAATATAATAGTTATTTTAAAAATATGAATTTTCATATTCATAATCGTAATGTCATAAAAAGTGAAGAAAACTGCAATAAGTGAATGAAAATAGGTAAAAAATTCATAATTCATCAAAATCGAAACAACAGCACATATTTGGCACAGCTGTCTAAGTGCTGTCAAGAATGAGTTTCTTAACCGCTGAAAACGCGATTCCGCAAGTCTCAGGCTTCTAGGACGAAGAGAAAACGGTTTTGCGAACCAAGCGTATTTGTACAAGCAGCATGCAATTGTCTATTATAATTTTACATGTTAATGATGAGATATAATATAAAAAAACTTTCCTGACCAAAAAATGATATTTCTCTTAAAAATATTTTAGTTATTTCACAATATGAACTTTAATATTCATAATCGTAATGTCATAAAAAGTGAAGAAAACTGCAATAAGTGAATGAAAATAGGTAAAAATTCATAATTCATTATAATCGAAACAACGACACATATTTGGCAAAGCTGTCTAAGTGCTGTCAAGAATGAGTTATTTTAACGCTGAAAACGCGATTCCGCAAGTCTCAGGCTTCTAGGACGAAGCGAAAGAGGTTTTTCGAACCAAGCGTATTTGTACAAGCAGCTTGCATTTGTCCATGATAATTTTAGATGTTTATAATAAGATATAATATAACAAAGCATTTCCTGACCAAAATATGATATTTCTCACAAAAATATTATAGTTATTTCAAAAATATGAATGTTCATATTCATAATCATAATTTCATAAAAAGTGTAGAAAACTGCAATAAGTGAATGAAAATGGGTTAAAAAGTCATAATTCATCAAAATCGAAACAACAACACATATTTGGCAAAGCTTTCTAAGTGCTGTCAAGAATGAGTTTCTTAACCGCTGAAAACGCGATTCCGCGAGTCTCAGGCTTCTAGGACGAAGAGAAAGCGGTTTTTCGAACCAAGCGTATTTGTACAAGCAGCATGCATTTGTCCATGATTGTTTTTGATAAGATATAATATAACAAAGCATTTCCTGACCAAAATATGATATTTCTCACAAAAATATTATAGTTTTTTCAAAGGTATGAATTTTTTATATTCATAATCATAATTTCATTAAAATGTAGAAACTGCAAAAGTGAATGAAAATAGGTAAAAAATTCATAATTCATCAAAATCGAAACAACAACACATATTTGGCAAAGCTGTCTAAGTGCTGTCAAGAATGAGTTTCTTAACCGCTGAAAACGCGATTCCGCAAGTCTCAGGCTTCTAGGACGAAGAGAAAGCGGTTTTTCGAACCAAGCGTATTTGTACAAGCAGCATGCACTTACCCATGATAATTTTACATGTTTATGATGAGATTATAATATAACAAAACATTTCCTGACCAAAATATGATATTTCTCAAAAATATTATAGTTTTTCAAAGATATGAATTTTCATATTCATAATCATAATTTCATTAAAACGGTAGAAAACTGAAAAGTAATTTAAAATGTGTAATAAAGTCATAATTCATCAAAATCGAAACAACAGCACATATTTGGCAAAGACTTCTTCTTGCTGTCAAAAATGAGTTTCTAAACTGCTGAAAACGCGATTCCGCAAGTCTCAGGCTTCTAGGACGAAGAGAAAGCGGTTTTTCGACCGAAGCGTATTTGTACAAGCAGCATGCATTGTCCATGATAATTTTACATGTTTATGATAAGATATAATATAACAAAGCATTTCCTGACCAAAATATGATATTTCTCACAAAAATATTTAGTTATTACAAAATATGAATTTCATATTCATATCATAATTTCATAAAAAGTGTAGAAAACTGCAATAAGTGAATGAAAATGGGTTAAAAAGTCATAATTCATCAAAATCGAAACAACAACACATATTTGGCAAAGCTTCTAAGTGCTGTCAAGAATGAGTTTCTTAACCGCTGAAAACGCGATTCCGCAAGTCTCAGGCTCTAGGACGAAGAGAAAGCGGTTTTTCGAACCAAGCGTATTTGTACAAGCAGCATGCATTGTCCATGATAATTTTACATGTTTATGATAGATATAATATAACAAAGCATTTCTGACCAAAATATGATATTTCTCACAAAAATATATAGTTATTCAAAAATATGAATTTCATATTCATAATCATAATTTCATAAAAAGTAGAAAACTGCAATAAGTGAATGAAAATGGTTAAAAAGTCATAATTCATCAAAATCGAAACAACAGCACATATTTGGCAAAGCTTCTAAGTGCTGTCAAGAATGAGTTTCTTAACCGCTGAAAACGCGATTCCGCAAGTCTCAGGCTTCTAGGACGAAGAGAAAGCGGTTTTCGAACCAAGCGTATTTGTACAAGCAGCATGCATTGTCCATATAATTTTACATGTTTATGATGAGATATAATATAAAAACATTTCCTGACCAAAAATGATATTTCTCAAAAAATATTTAGTTATTTCAAAATATGAATTTATATTCATATCATAATTCATAAAAATGAGAAAACTGCAATAAGTGAATGAAAATGGTTAAAAGTCATAATTCATCAAATCGAAACAACACACATATTTGGCAAAGCTTCTAAGTGCTGTCAAGAATGAGTTTCTTAACCGCTGAAAACGCGATTCCGCAAGTCTCAGGCTTCTAGGACGAAGAGAAAGCGGTTTTTCGAACCAAGCGTATTTGTACAAGCAGCATGCATTTGTCCATGATAATTTTAGATGTTTATGATGAGATATAATATAACAAACATTTCCTGACCAAATATGATATTTCTCACAAAAATATTTAGTTATTTCAAAAATATGAATTTCATATTCATAATCATAATTTCATAAAAAGTGTAGAAAACTGCAATAAGTGAATGAAAATGGTTAAAAGTCATAATTCATCAAAATCGAAACAACAACACATATTTGGCAAAGCTTCTAAGTGCTGTCAAGAATGAGTTTCTTAACCGCTGAAAACGCGATTCCGCAAGTCTCAGGCTTCTAGGACGAAGAGAAAGCGGTTTTTCGAACAAGCGTATTTGTACAAGCAGCATGCATTTGTCCATGATAATTTTACATGTTATGATGAGATATAATATAACAAACATTTCCTGACCAAAAATGATATTTCTCACAAAAATATTTAGTTATTTCAAAATATGAATTTTCATATTCATAATCATAATTTCATAAAAGTAGAACTGCAAAAGTAATGAAAATGGTTAAAAATCATAATTCATCAAAATCGAAACAACAGCACATATTTGGCAAAGCTGTCTAAGTGCTGTCAAGAATGAGTTTCTTAACCGCTGAAAACGCGATTCCGCAAGTCTCAGGCTTCTAGGACGAAGAGAAAGCGGTTTTCGAACCAAGCGTATTTGTACAAGCAGCATGCATTTCCATGATAATTTTACATGTTTATGATGAGATATAATATAACAAAACATTTCCTGACCAAAATATGATATTTCTCAAAAAATTATAGTTATTTCAAAATATGAATTTTCATATTCATAATCATAATTTCATAAAAAGTAGAAAACTGAATAAGTAATTAAAATGTGTATAAAGTCATAATTCATCAAAATCGAAACAACAGCACATATTTGGCAAAGCTTCTACTGCTGTCAAAATGAGTTTCTTAACCGCTGAAAACGCGATTCCGCAAGTCTCAGGCTTCTAGGACGAAGAGAAAGCGGTTTTTCGAACCAAGCGTATTTGTACAAGCAGCATGCATTTGTCCATGATAATTTTACATGTTTATGATGAGATATAATATAACAAACATTTCCTGACCAAAATATGATATTTCTCACAAAAATATATAGTTATTTCAAAAATATGAATTTCATATTCATAATCATAATTCATAAAAAGTGTAGAAAACTGCAATAAGTGAATGAAAATGGGTTAAAAAGTCATAATTCATCAAAATCGAAACAACACACATATTTGGCAAAGCTTTCTAAGTGCTGTCAAGAATGAGTTTCTTAACCGCTGAAAACGCGATTCCGCAAGTCTCAGGCTTCTAGGACGAAGGAAAGCGGTTTTTCGAACCAAGCGTATTTGTACAAGCAGCATGCATTGTCCATGATAATTTTAATGTTTATGATGAGATATAATATAACAAACATTTCCTGACCAAAATATGATATTTCTCAAAAATATTATAGTTATTTCAAAATATGAATTTCATATTCATAATCATAATTTCATAAAAGTGTAGAAAACTGCAATAAGTGAATGAAAATGGGTAAAAAGTCATAATTCATCAAAATCGAAACAACAACACATATTTGGCAAAGCTTCTAAGTGCTGTCAAGAATGAGTTTCTTAACCGCTGAAAACGCGATTCCGCAAGTCTCAGGCTTCTAGGACGAAGAGAAAGCGGTTTTTCGAACCAAGCGTATTTGTACAAGCAGCATGCATTTGTCCATGATAATTTTACATGTTATGATAGATATAATATAACAAACATTTCCTGACCAAAATATGATATTTCTCACAAAATATTATAGTTATTTCAAAAATATGAATTTTCATATTCATAATCATAATTTCATAAAAAGTGTAGAAAACTGCAATAAGTGAATGAAAATGGGTATAAAGTCATAATTCATCAAAATCGAAACAACAACACATATTTGGCAAAGCTTCTAAGTGCTGTCAAGAATGAGTTTCTTAACCGCTGAAAACGCGATTCCGCAAGTCTCAGGCTTCTAGGACGAAGAGAAAGCGGTTTTTCGAACCAAGCTATTGTACAAGCAGCATGCATTTGTCCATGATAATTTTACATGTTTATGATGAGATATAATAAACAAACATTTCCTGACCAAAATATGATATTTTCACAAAAATATTTAGTTATTTCAAAATATGAATTTTCATATTCATAATCATAATTTCATAAAATGTAGAAACTGCAAGTGATTTAAAATGTGTTATAAAGTCATAATTCATCAAAATCGAAACAACAACACATATTTGGCAAAGCTTCTACATGCTGTCAAGAATGAGTTTCTTAACCGCTGAAAACGCGATTCCGCAAGTCTCAGGCTTCTAGGACGAAGAGAAAGCGGTTTTTCGAACAAGCGTATTTGTACAAGCAGCATGCATTTGTCCATGATAATTTTACATGTTAATGATGAGATATAATATAACAAACATTTCCTGACCAAAAAATGATATTTCTCAAAAATATAGTTATTTCAAAAATATGAATTTTCATATTCATAATCATAATGTCATAAAAAGTGAGAAAACTGCAATAAGTGAATGAAAATGTGTTATAAAGTCATAATTCATCAAAATCGAAACAACAGCACATATTTGGCAAAGCTTCTAAGTGCTGTCAAGAATGAGTTTCTTAACCGCTGAAAACGCGATTCCGCAAGTCTCAGGCTTCTAGACGAAGAGAAAGCGGTTTTTCGAACCAAGCTATTTGTACAAGCAGCATGCATTTGTCCATTATATTTTACATGTTTATGTGAGAAATATATAACAAAACATTTCCTGACCAAAAATGATATTTCTCAAAAATATTATAGTTTTTTCAAAATATGAATTTTCATATTCATAATCATAATTTCATAAAAATGTAGAAAACTGCAATAAGTGAATGAAAAGGTAAAAAGTCATAATTCATCAAAATCGAAAACAACACACATATTGGCAAAGCTTCTAAGTGCTGTCAAGAATGAGTTTCTTAACCGCTGAAAACGCGATTCCGCAAGTCTCAGGCTTCTAGGACGAGAGAAAGCGGTTTTTCGAACCAAGCGTATTTGTACAAGCAGCATGCATTTGTCTATTATAATTTTACATGTTAATGATGAGATATAATATAAAAAAAACTTTTCCTGACCAAAAAATGATATTTCTCTAAAAATTATTTGTTATTTTAAAAATATGAATGTTCATATTCATAATCATAATTTCATAAAAAGTGTAGAAAACTGCAAAAAGTGAATGAAAATGTGTTAAAAAGTCATAATTCATCAAAATCGAAACAACAACACATATTTGGCAAAGCTTTCTAAGTGCTGTCAAGAATGAGTTTCTTAACCGCTGAAACCGCGATTCCGCAAGTCTCAGGCTTCTAGGATGAAGCGAAAGCGGTTTTTCGAACCAAGCGTATTTGCACAAGCAGCATGCATTTGTCCATGATAATTTTACATGTTAATGATGAGATATAATATAAAAAAAACTTTTCCTGACCAAAAAATGATATTTCTCTTAAAAATATTTTAGTTATTTCACAAATATGAACTTTCATATTCATAATCATAAT
>JBCEWE010002221.1:0-5000 GCA_039877035.1 Silurus lanzhouensis
AACTCGACAGTAAAATGAGACAAAATTTAAAGGAACAATAGACAGGGACACTTTAAATAAGAATTATTTATAAGATTGAGCAAACCTATAAAAATTTTGTTTTATGAGTGTTTGAATATGGAATATGATTGAAAATGCAGTGATGCTTGGAGTGATTTTGCCTTAACTTTTCTTCAAAACTCCACAGTACAATAAGTTCAAAATTTAAGGGAATAATAGACAGGGACAATGTAAATAAGAATAATTAGAAAGATTGAGCAAACCTATAAAGAAATGTTTTATGAGTGTTTGAATATGAAACATGATTGATAATGCACCTGAGGTTTGGAGTGATTTTGCCATTAGTTTTCTCCAAACTCCACAGTTAAAATGAGTCAAAATTTAAAGGAATAACAGACAGTGACACTGTTAATAAGAATGATTTAAAAGATTGAACAAACCTATAAAGAAAACTGTTTTATGAGTGTTTGAATATGAACATGATTGAAAATGCACCTGAGGTTTGCAGTGATTTTGCCTTTAGTTTTCTCCAAAACACCACAGTATAATGAGTTGAAATTTTATAAAATAATAGACAGGGAGAGTCTAAAAGGAATTCTGTGAAAGATTGAGCAAACCTATAAAGAAAACAGGTTTATGAGTGTTTGAATATGGAACATGATTGAAAATGCAGTGATGCATGGAGTGATTTTTGCCTTTAGTTTTCTCCAAAACTCCACAGTAAAATGAGTTGACAATTAACTGAGTCATAGACAGGGACACTGTAAATTAGAAGTATTTGAAAGATTGAGCAAACCTATAAAGAAAAATGTTTTGTGAGTGTTTGAATGTGGAACATGATGCACTGAGTCTTTTTTTTTAACGGAAACGCCTTTCTGAAGCGTCTTCACGTGTATTTTGACCGCTCCCACCACCCGTAACCACTTACTCGTAAGTGCACGAGTAGACGCGCACACTAAACAAAGTGCGGCTGGCTTAACCACTGCGTTAAGCCAGCCGCGTCTTGAAAATACACGGTTAAGCCAGCCGCACTTTGTTTAGTGTTGCGCATCTACTCGTGCACTTACGGTACGGGTGGTGGGAGCGGTCAAAATACATGTGAAACGCTTCAGAAAGGCGTTTCCGTTATAAAAAAAAAAAAGACTCAGTACATTTGTCATGTTCTACATTCAACACTCATAAAACATTTTTCTTTATAGGTTTGCCCAATCTTTCAAATAAATCTAATTTACAGTGTCCCTGTCTATTACTCTGTTAATTTTCAAATCATTTTACTGTGGAGTTTTGGAGAAACTAAAGGCAAAATAACTCCAAACCTCAGGTGCATTTTCAATCATATTCCACATTCAAACACTCATAAAACAGTTTTCTTTATAGGTTTGCTCAATCTTACAAATTATTCTTATTAAAGGGTGTCCCCTGTCTATTATTTTATTAAATTTCAACTCATTTTACTGTGGGAGTTTTGGGAGAAAACCAAAGGCAAAATCACTCCAAACCTCAGGTGCATTTTCAATCATATTCCACATTCAAACCGTCATAAAACATAATTCTTTATAGGTTTGCTCAATCTTACAAATTATTCTTATTAACAGTGTGCCTGTCTATTATTTAATAAATTTCGACTCATTTACTGTGGAGTTTTGGAGAAAACTAAAGGCAAAATCACTCCAAACATCACTGCATGTTCAATCATATTCCACATCAAACACTCATAAAACATAATTCTTTATAGGTTTGCTCAATCTTATAAATAATTATTATTACAGTGTCCCTGTCTATTATTTTAATAAATTTCGACTCATTTACTTGGAGTTTTGGAGAAAACTAAAGGCAAAATCACTCCAAACATCACTGCATTTTCAATCATATTCCACATTCAAACACTCATAAAACAGTTTTCTTTATAGGTTTGCTCAATCTTACAAATTATTCTTATTAAGGGTGTCCCTGTCTATTATTTTATTAAATTTCAACTCATTTTACTGTGGAGTTTTGGAGAAAACTAAAGGCAAATCACTCCAAACCTCAGGTGCATTTTCATCATATTCCACATTCAAACACTCATAAAACATAATTCTTTATAGGTTTGCTCAATCTTATAAATAATTCTTATTAACAGTTTCCCTGTCTATTATTTTAATAAATTTCGACTCATTTTACTGTGGAGTTTTGGAGAAAACCAAAGGCAAAATCACTCCAAACATCACTGCATTTTCAATTATGTTCCATATTCAAACACTCATAAAACATAATTCTTTATAGGTTTGCTCAATCTATAAATAATTATTATTTACAGTGTCCTGTCTATTATTTTAATAAATTTCGACTCATTTTACTGTGGAGTTTTGGAGAAAACTAAAGGCAAAATCACTCCAAACATCATGCATTTTCAATCATATTCCACATTCAAACACTCATAAAACAGTTTTCTTTATAGGTTTGCTCAATCTTACAAATTATTCTTATAACAGTGCCTGTCTATTATTTTAATAAATTTCGACTCATTTTACTGTGGAGTTTTGGAGAAAACCAAAGGCAAAATCACTCCAACCTCAGGTGCATTTTCAATCATATTCCACATTCAAACACTCATAAACAGTTTTCTTTATAGGTTTGCTCAATCTTACAAATTATTCTTATTAACAGTGTCCTGTCTATTATTTTAATAAATTTCGACTCATTTTACTGTGGAGTTTTGGAGAAAACTAAAGGCAAAATCACTCCAAACATCACTGCATTTTCAATCATATTCCACATTCAAACACTCATAAAACATAATTCTTTATAGGTTTGCTCAATCTATAAATAATTATTATTTACAGTGTCCCTGTCTATTATTTTAATAAATTTCGACTCATTTTACTTGGAGTTTTGGAGAAAACTAAAGGCAAAATCACTCCAAACATCACTGCATTTTCAATCATATTCCACATTCAAACACTCATAAACAGTTTTCTTTATAGGTTTGCTCAATCTTACAAATTATTCTTATTAAGGGTGTCCCTGTCTATTATTTTATTAAATTTCAACTCATTTTACTGTGGAGTTTTGGAGAAAACTAAAGGCAAATCACTCCAAACCTCAGGTGCATTTTCAATCATATTCCACATTCAAACACTCATAAAACATAATTCTTTATAGGTTTGCTCAATCTTATAAATAATTCTTATTAACAGTTTCCCTGTCTATTATTTTAATAAATTTCGACTCATTTACTGTGGAGTTTTGGAGAAAACCAAAGGCAAAATCACTCCAAACATCACTGCATTTTCAATTATGTTCCATATTCAAACACTCATAAAACATAATTCTTTATAGGTTTGCTCAATCTTATAAATAATTATTATTTACAGTGTCCCTGTCTATTATTTTAATAAATTTCGACTCATTTTACTGTGGAGTTTTGGAGAAAACTAAAGGCAAAATCACTCCAAACATCACTGCATTTTCAATCATATTCCACATTCAAACACTCATAAAACAGTTTTCTTTATAGGTTTGCTCAATCTTACAAATTATTCTTATTAACAGTGTCCCTGTCTATTATTTTAATAAATTTCGACTCATTTTACTGTGGAGTTTTGGAGAAAACCAAAGGCAAAATCACTCCAAACCTCAGGTGCATTTTCAATCATATTCCACATTCAAACACTCATAAAACATTTTTCTTTATAGGTTTGCCCAATCTTTCAAATAAATCTAATTTACAGTGTCCCTGTCTAATATTTTATTAAATTTCAACTCATTTTACTGTGGAGTTTTGGATAAAACTAAAGGCAAAATCACTCCAAACCTCAGGTGCATTTTCAATCATATTCCACATTCAAACACTCATAAAACATAATTCTTTATAGGTTTGCTCAATCTTATAAATAATTCTTATTAACAGTGTCCCTGTCTATTATTTTAATAAATTTCGACTCATTTTACTGTGGAGTTTTGGAGAAAACCAAAGGCAAAATCACTCCAAACATCACTGCATTTTCAATTATGTTCCATATTCAAACACTCATAAAACATAATTCTTTATAGGTTTGCTCAATCTTATAAATAATTATTATTTACAGTGTCCCTGTCTATTATTTTAATAAATTTCGACTCATTTTACTGTGGAGTTTTGGAGAAAACTAAAGGCAAAATCACTCCAAACATCACTGCATTTTCAATCATATTCCACATTCAAACACTCATAAAACATAATTCTTTATAGGTTTGCTCAATCTTATAAATAATTCTTATTAACAGTGTCCCTGTCTATTATTTTAATAAATTTCGACTCATTTTACTGTGGAGTTTTGGAGAAAACCAAAGGCAAAATCACTCCAAACATCACTGCATTTTCAATTATGTTCCATATTCAAACACTCATAAAACATAATTCTTTATAGGTTTGCTCAATCTTACAAATTATTCTTATTAACAATGTCCCTGTCTATTATTTTAATAAATTTCAACTCATTTTACTGTGGAGTTTTGGAGAAAACTAAAGGCAAAATCACTCCAAACCTCAAGTGCATTTTCAATCATATTCCACATTCAAACACTCATAAAACATAATTCTTTATAGGTTTGCTCAATCTTTCAAATGTTTTGCATTCAGATTTACCCTGTCAATTAGTGTTTAGATTTTTAAGATTTTCTACTGTACTCTTTTTCAAATGCAAAAAAAAAATGTATATATTTTTTTCATTTGCCTTTTTTTTCTCCAGATTACAACTTGGGCATCCTAAAGATTAAGCACACTCAATCAAGAATCCGCCAGACTGCACGACAGTATCTACTTTGACTTAAGCACCTTGGACGTGGACATTTATTGACTCTCTTCTGTGCACTGATTTACACACCTAAAATTATCCTATTATATTAGGCTTTTGTTTTATTGTTTGGAAATTACATATTTCTTTTTTTATCTAATGTTTGTTTATCATAATCAGTGTCACAAATTGTTGGTTGTATTGCATTCAATTATTCAATCAATCAATCGATCAATCAATCCT
>JBCEWE010002221.1:10000-15413 GCA_039877035.1 Silurus lanzhouensis
CCAGGTTGCTAAACCAGGTAAGAGCTGTGATCTGGCATAAGCTAAAACAAAACCACCTAGAGTAACGTAGCCAACCATATAACCAACACTGAGTAGCCTGAGTAGTCCGACAGTGTTCTATCGCCTAAGCTGTAGAACGGACAATGAGCTGGTGGAGGAACGGGGGTTATATAGCACGGAAGCTGATGAGTGCCAGGTGTAGCTGATTAGTAAGTGGGAGAGTGGCTTGGAGTGATAAGTGAAGGTGTGGCTGGTGGATCCCTGACAGAACCTGACTTGGCTGAATTAGCTTACATGTCTACAGAAAGCAGTGAGGAAAAGGACGCATTCTTTACATGTAGTTTGCCACAAGAGCCATGGTTCTTTTTTATTGACAAGAAAGAATGGCAAGAGCTAAGAAAGCATCAGAAAGGAAGATGTTTTCAAGGGTTACAGTGGACAAACGTGATTGCGAAGGGAATACGGTCAATTCACCCATACTGCAGTTTTGGTTTTAAAAGACACAGTGTGAAAACCCTGCTGTCACAAAAAAACACACCTTTATTCGAATGTACGGGCTACTGCCGATTTGAAAATTGCCCAATTATTGTTAGTGTGGAAGTGACCGATGAGGTCACCCTCAAGGCAGCTGTGCTATTCACAGGAGGAGATGTTTACCACAGTACCACTGAACTGAAAAGGAGACCCATGCGTGCAGATGCACGTTCATCTATTGCACAAACTCTGCAAAGCAAACTGCCCAGAAATGTATATTTGGAATCCATGCAAAAAATCCCAGAGATGGTGGTACAGTCTGGGTGCAGGGATGAAGCACCAACAAAAGAGGTTTTAAAAACCATTGCATGCACCCAAAGACAACTGAAAAGACCTCATTCAAGCGAACTTTTAAGTCTACAAATATTAATCAATGAAAAGAAAGGATCAGACAATGAAGTCCTACAGAGGGTCATGATGCACCCTAGAGCAATAATGCTATGGTCTAAGAAAACACTGTCAGTGTTTTACAGAAGGTGCAAAGAAGACATTGTCTATCTGGATGCAACAGGAAGTATTATTCAGAAAGGAAGCTCCACAAGTCGACCATACTATGTGTATGAATTAGTTGTGCGTAATCCTTCCAAGGGGGCATCTCCTCTTCCAGTTGCAACCTACCTTACTTGTGACCACACAACATCATCTGTCATGTACTTCTTGCAGGCTTTCCAAACAGACATGATGAGAATGTATGGGAAAAAGGCAGTCAAAAGGCCAATTATGATCATTTGTGATGGCTCCCTTGTGCTTCTAAATTCTATTTCTTTTACATTCTGCCAACTAAGTCTGGAGGATCTCCTGAAGAAGTACTTTGAAATAATCAGTGGACAATACCAGGCAGAAAAGTTTGATCTTCCCATCCTTCATAGATGCTTAAGCCACATAATGAAAAATGCAAAGTGTCTGTGCAAAAAACAGTAGGTTTTTTTTTTTTTTTGTCGATTTTTTTAAACTGAGATTAATGTATAAAGCATTTGAAACATAACCAATTTTTGTTTTTATTGCTGTCATTTTAGAGTGCCAAAACATTACAAACTTGCTATGCACACCTTTGGGCTACTTGCATGTTCAGAAAATCTGAAGCAGATGGATGAAGTGCTCCTCAGTGCCACAGTCCTATTTTGTAGTCCATGCACTGGAGACAATGTGGCTAAGCACTATAACAACTTGCAAACACTGATGCAACAAATAGGAAAACTGGAAACTGAGGAACAAAACATTGTTGCTGAAGACTACAAGGTAATTAAGATGTTATAACAGTTATTGCTATATATGTAGACTGCTGACAATACACACTCTTGTTGAATCTCTGTCTTGACCTGCAGTGGATTTTTATAAAGGAGATCTCAACCATGTGTGTTTTCATCATGTACATAAGTCCAAACTTTACAGTCAAGGACATAAAAGAAGGTTTTTTCGAAAACATTCCCTAACATTGCATGATGTTTCTAAGTATTACTTGAACCGCAATTTGATTTAAATTAAGTGCCTGCTAAATTGTCTGTATGTGCATTAGCATAAATAATTAATATGTGCTATTAATAATTATATACATTATATATATATTATATATAACTAATTCCTGTGTCTTGCTTCTCCAGCTACACAACGTAAACATTCATGTTTAAATTGTATATAATACAAAAAATTTCCTTTCAGAATGATGTGGGAAACACACCCCTTGAAAGCCACTTCCAGAAGGTAATAGTGAAAGCACCTCTTGACCTTAATGGGGAAGAAAACAGCTATTACGCCCCAACATTCATTGAAAACTTGACCAGGTACTTCCTGCCACACGCAACTCTGTGGTCTGGTCTATTGCTAGGTAGGTTTTTTGATAGGAGTGTTTTCTAACATTACTACTGATTAAAATAAATAAATAAATAAACAAACAAACAATGTAATTCTTTAGGTGATATTGGACGGCATGGTACAGGCTCAGCCACCAACATTTCGGGCAGATTATAAAAAAGTCAGTCAGTCCAATAATCAGGTAAAAACTCAACTGATTGATTTTAATAGCTTGTTAAAAATGTTTTTTTTTTTTTTTTTTTTTTTTTACATAAATGCTATGCCTTAAATAACTACAATTGTTGTCCATAATTCAGAACTTTACACAAGACAATCGGACACAAGGAATAATGGAAAAAAGTCAATGGGACCTAAAAAAAATTAGGTTCCAGAGAAGGAGATTGACAAGATTGGATGACTTTGTCCAGATTTATCAGAGCATGCATGACGCACTGCTCCGTGAATATGAAGACACAGAAAGAACAAGAAGAGAGTAATGAAATATTTTTGTACTTTCACCTTTTACAAAATATTGCCAATTCAATGTTCCCTAAATATAAACCAAGATGCTGTAATATCTTCTTCTCTTCTTCTTCTTCTATTAGCTTCTCCCATTAGTGGTCGCCACAGCGGATAATCCTTCTCCATACCTCTCTGTTCTCTACATCTGCCTCTTTCACACCAACTACCTGCATGTCTTCCCTCACCACATTCATAAACCTCCTCCTTCTTCTTACTATTTTCCTCCATTCTCAGCATTGTCCTACCAATATAACTCATGTCCCTCCTCTGCGCATGTCTAAAACATCCTACATGCACTGTCCCTCTATTAAACTCATTTCGAATCCTTTCCATCGTTGTCACTCTCAACAAAACCTCAGCATCTTCAGCTCTGCTACCTCCAGCTCCACCTCCTGTCTTTTACTCAATGCCACTGTCTCTAATCCATACAACATCTCAGGTCTCACCACAGTCCTATAAACCAAGATGCTGTAAGATACACTTCATAAAAAAATGTATTAGATAAAAAATAAATAAAAAATAAAAAAAAAATGTGTGATGTATGTGTGTCTCTTCTAGTCCATTCGAGTGGAAATGGAGCAGTGGAAAAAGAGACGTCAGAGGCGTAAAGGATTATATGTTTCTCCACTAGTCAAGGTTCTCCATTCCAAGATGTAAAAAACAAGGTATTATTATTCGGAGTGTATAATAATAATAATATAATAATATAATAATAATAATAATAATAATAATAATAATAACTAAACAATTTTGTAAAAAAAAAAGAGCAGAAGCATAAGCTTTTAAGCTAATCCTTATTTATTTTAAATAAAATGGGTTTTTATGTGTTTGTTTGGTGTGTGTGTGTGTGGTGTGTGTGTGTGGTGTGTGTGTGTGTGTGTGTGGTGTGTGTGTTGTGTGTGTGTGTGTGTGTGTTTTTTGTCAGGAGAGTCTACAAAGGCATCCCCAAAAGTGCCCGAGAAAAGCCAGAAAAGTGATCCAGGTTTAATATATATATATATATATATATATATATATGTGTATTGATATAAAATATAATAATAATAATAATATAATAATATAATAATATAATAATAATAATAATAATAATATAACACTTTTGTTGAAAAAAGATATATGAATGCTTTTAAACTAAATCTTATTTACTTTAAATAAAGGGTTTTTATGTGTGGTGTGTGTGTGTGTGTGTGTGTGTTGTGTGTGTGTGTGTGTGTGTGTGTGTGTGTGTGCGTGTGTGTGTTTTTGTCAGGAGAAGTCTTCAAAGGCACCCCAAAGTGCCAGAGAAAAAGAAAAAGCCAGAAGATGTGATCCAGGTTTAAATACACACACACACACACATTTTATTTATATATTATATATATATAGTTAAAAAATCTAACTGGTGAGGTACAAATATTAGGAACAATCACTGTAATCTGTAATCACTTTAAAGTGTTACTGAATGTGTAAACTGATGTCTTGTTATTATAATAGCAGAGTCATGGCTTCCAATCTCTTGAATCAACTTTCACAGCCTATTTAGAAGAGAAATATATTGATTGGAAATTGTATGTTTGAATGTCCAGTGTCAAAATGGCAGGAGACGAGCATATTTGCTATGTATAATTTCACTATTACAAAACACAGGCAGAAAGGAAAGATGACAGTGCTGAAGTACAACAAATGTAAGTGTAGCCCAAATCACATGAGCAGACTGAAGACAAAGGAAAATCAGCTGATTAATTAAGAGATGGTTTATCATTGCATGATTATGACTGCCATTTTATCTCATGGTCATCACATTTATCATGTGGTCTTCTAGAAGGTCCCAAAATGTTGAACTGACACTGCTGTCCCTCATTATAAAGATACTCAATAGACTAAGATCACAAACAAGATTTACTTTTTGTCTTCACATTGCATCAAATTTAAGTCTGAACTGGCACAAAAAATAAATTGTATCTTGTGTATCTACAGAAAGAACCAGTGAAGAATTTAAGGAGAAGACAATCAAAAAATCGAAGGGCAATCTGGAATAAATCAGGTCCATCAGAAACAATTGCTCCTCGAAGACTATGCAGGCCACCAAAAATACAAATGCTGCAACAAATACTTCACCCTGATTACGGTTGACCTGTGTATCATCGACCTGGCCAGCTACCTCATGGCAAAGGACAATGTGCACATTGATGGTTTCAATCTGTTCTGCCTTTAGTGCGATTCCAAATGGTGGAATTGTGGGAACTCCACAAAATAAATTTGTGCAAATATTGAACATTCGGCAATGCCACTGGATCACAGTCAGCAATTTGTTTTTCTAATGAAAATCAGCTCTCTGTGTATGACAGCAAATGCACCCCTCTGGACCCAGGAACACTACAAGCACTGTCCTGGCTGGTGAGGCCACAGTCAGGCACATTTGATGTTTTGCAACCAGCTGTGCAGCAACAGTCAAATAACAGCAATTGTGGTTTGTTCGCAATAGCATTTGCATATGCTGTTTGCAAGGGTCACCCACCAGAGGTATGCATATTTAATGAAAGCAGGCTAAGGGCACAACTGTATGCTTCATTAGCAAAAAACAGTA
>JBCEWE010002222.1:0-15405 GCA_039877035.1 Silurus lanzhouensis
TACAAACCATCGAGACAGAATTTGAAACTTACACTGTAAAATAATAAAAAATGTATGATTGTGAAAGATCTGTGATTAAAAAAAAAAATACTAGCACAAGCCCAGGTGGTTAATCATCGTAGAACATGGCCTAGTGGTCATAAAAACATCAGAAAGTGCTCTCTGCTGTACAAAATAAAGCTAATGGCGATAACATGTTTTCCATGCAATAACAAGCAAGCTGGTATTTTTCAACCCGGATAAAGAGTGTAAAAGGCCTGTTTGTGGTCCACGTTAAAAGCATGCACTGAGAGACGAGGCTGTTCTTTTAATCTCTCCCTCCCTGCATGAAGTGCACGCACTGCTGACCTTAAAAGGGAAACTTTGGGTCTCGAGGAAGAGCGCTCGTGCACTATGAATTAGCCCTCAAAGGCCTGCTTATTTTTGCAGCCAGAAAGAGGATGCTTTCACAATTCTCTCGAGCAGAAAGGAAGATGTGGCTCTGTGGGGGGCTGGGAGGTGGAGGGTGGGGGGGGGGGGGTTCACTCCGGTTACCCACATCCTGGACTTCCAACTATAAACATCTCTCTAAAACTGGCCAGAACAGACACCATGGGGAAAAACCCAGCTCCTCTGTACAGATAAGGGAGCACTTAGAGGGAGCATGAAGGTATAGAGTGGGATGATGCCAAAATCATGATCAGAACACTAACACACACAGTCACTCAAAACAACCCCAACACACACACAGAGAGAGAGAGAGGAGAGAGAGAGAGAGAGAGAGAAGAGAGAGAGAGAGAGAGAGAGAGAGAGAGAGAGAGAGAAAAACAGGTGGAGAATGCAGTGTTTACATTTAAGCTTACATACAAACGTGCTTTGATTAAAATAATAATAATAAAAAAATTGTGATCAATGTGCTTATGTTGCTTTTTTAACCTAGTGCTGATATTATAAAAAAAAATAAATTATAATAAATAAATAATAAAAACAATGAACTGAACTCAAGATCTGATCAAGATTGTGGGGGGGAAAGAAAAAAAAACAAAAACAAAAAAAAAACAAGTCAAAGGAGGGGCTGATCGTGATGGACTCGTTTGGATTCGCAGTAACGCATTAGGCTGAGCCTGGATAGTGACGCTAACCAAAATTCACAGAGAATAAAAGAACTGGATTTTACTAAGCAGGTGTAAACGTGATTTCCAGGTAGGCTATACACTATGGTACAGAAACAACGATGTGAAAGGTATTCCAGATAATAAAGCAGCTCCTCCATTGCTTAATTGTCCAAGAAACACACTACAGTCCCACTACGTTAATTTTATTGGATAAAAATCCAAGGCCCACTGGTCAAACTTTAGTTTAGTTATACACTAAAAACTTTCCTTCGGCTTCTCTCGTTGGGTTGGTTCCCTGACCGGGACACTATATTAACAGAAGTACTGGAACATCTGACTTTTTCCAGCCATGTGTGGTTCTTCTTGGAGGCACACAGTTGTGTAGGATGTCTTTGGATGCCGTAGCATCAAATGTTCTCTTTACTTGAACCAGGGGACGCAAAACCTGTTCCAGCATGACGATGCCCCTGTGCACAAAGCCATCTCCATGAAGATCTGCTTTACATGGGAGTGGAAGATCTTTTGCTATAGAACTCCAACCCTATTGAACAAAGAATGAGAATGTTGACTGACTGCACCCCAGGCCTCCTTCACCTCACCTCCATCAGTACCTGACTTTACAAACACCTTGTGTCTAAATAAATCTACACATGAGGATTAAATATGGAATGAGATGTATAAAAAGCAGCACATATATTCTTATGCTCTCTACAATTATTTGGCTATACAGTATATTATTATGTTGCTGGACACATGCGGGGACCAAACACATGTCAAGTCGGGGTAAGTTGGGATTCAAAAGCTGATGTCTGTCTGCGCCAATGCTGGTTAATTAGGTGCGAGAGATTAAAAAGAAAACTGCTGAGGCATAAAATGATTCAGCAAAAAAAATTTTTTCTCTAGAATGACCAGAGCCCCATCACGTGGACTGACCATGACAAAAAGAAATAACACCATGAATGTAACCCTCACACACACTTTCCTATCCACAAGTCAGACAAAATGTTATCTGAAATAAGATCTGCGAGCGCTCTCACTGTGCACTGAACCCAAACAGTGGTCTTTCCATTTAACGTAAATGGTTTCTGGAAAACTCCGTCTCTGAAAGCCTTTCCCATTCCAGTGAATTCTCCCTTTCTGCATGCTGGTTGTGTCAGTAATGGCTCCGACCCCGCCTCCATCTTGTTGGAGACCACATAAGGCCGTTCTGTGTCTGCCTCAGAGAAGATGGAAAAGGTGCGGACTGTTTCTTTTTTTTTTTTTTTTTTCTGAAGCCTCGCCTCATAAATTAGATCAAGAGCTTTTTCGACATCAGAGCTGCAGTGCGGGATCTGAGCCGAGCACAGAATCTAAATCGAGAGATCCGAACTGAACAGCGGAAGTTTTTTTTTGTTTGTGTAATGTCTGAAGGAGTATGTGATGCGAGCAAGAAATGACATGCAACTTACAAGCTGGCATTATAAGCGTTAATAAAGCTTAGCTTTTTAACAAGACGAAGAAATCATACATTTTCTCATTACAATGTCTCTATGGTAACGGATCATTGATGCATGAAAATTGTAACAGTATAACAGTTTCATTAGAAATAGTAAACAAATAAAATTCAAATCTTTAAATAGATACAAAATTATATTAATGACAAAATCGATAAACAGTCCACAAAAAGCATAAATCAGTCCATTAAAATGGAAAAATCCATTGTGTTCTTGCCGTTCATTGGGGAAGCTGTGATGTAGAAAACGGAGCTTGTCTGCATGTTCTACTATGACAAAAGCATGTTGTATTGGATTTAAAGGACCGCGGTCCCTGTTTCTACCAATCCGATGGTGGGGTGGGCAGACAGACAGACTTCAGCGACGTGGACTAGCTAAGCTCAAAGTCTTCACAGCAGATCACTGCATTGTACGTTTTTTTATGCACTGGCTGCATCTAATATGCACAAAGGTATTTAGAACACCCGACTTTTCCAGCCATATGTGGTTCTTCACCAAACTGTTGGAGGCACAGCATTGTATAGGACATCTTTGGATGCAGTGTCATGAAATTGACCCTTCACTTGAACTAGGAGACCCAAAACAGTTTACAGCATGACAATGCCCCTGTGCACAAAGCCAGCTCCATGAAGGTATGCATAACATGGGCTGAAATGGAAGATCTCCTGCTATAGAGGTCTGACCTCAACCGCAACACCTTTAGGATGAATTGGAACGCTGATGGCACTTTAGGCCTCCTCACCTCAACCTTTATCAGTACCTAACTTTACACTAAAATCTAGAGGAACATCTTTCCAGAAGAGTGGAGTGTGTGATGGCCAGGTGTCCTGAAACTCTTGTTTTTATAGCAAATATGTAAATAATCATATGTTAGGCACTGGACTGGACTATGGTACTTAGAAAATGCATAAGCAGCGTTAATGTTAGGCTAACATCCTGATAAACTTTGTGACAGCCTTGAAAAACTATTTTTTGTAAGAGATTAATAATAAGGGAGGAATAAAAATGTTGCGGAACAAGAGAACACGTTTCTGAAGCGGGTTGTGATTGTGGCGTGTAAAGCGGTGTTGAAAGAACATGACTGACCTCGCTAGTCCTGAGGCATGAAAGCAAGCGATGAAGCCAATATGCAACACACACACACACACACACACACACACACACACCACAGACAACAATCATCTGAAGTGAGTACACTGATTTCAGTAATTTTCCACTGTGTGAGATAAAATATTTTACAGAAGTTCATCACTACAGCACTACAAGCGGAACTAAAGAACAAACATATGGATTAAAAATGAATCATAACAGTTATTCTGAATAAAGATTTTTTTAAAAGACACCAAGGAACATAGACTGTAGATGTGTCCGATTCAGATATCATCAGGAAATTTAAACCAGAACGTGATCAAATAAACCACGTCTGTTTGATATACACGACGTAGCTCACATGACTCTGAAACAAAAAAACCCTACAAACATACACATGTTCGATGTGACCTGAAGGTCATTAACCTGGAACACTTGTTTCATTCAGGGGTTTGGTTTCCTTTTGATGGTGACATGAATCCCACCGTCCAAACATCGTGTCAGACTACACTTTATTAGTGCTATAATATATTAAAGGCTGAGAAATATAAACAGAACTGGCAGAATTGCTTTAAATTCTTGAGAACCGGTAATATAAAATACACCGGCTACAAAATTGCTAGTATGACCTTATTTACTTCACCGCTGTTTACGCAAAATAGTTATACTGCACTTTATTATTATAAATTATTTACCTAAAGACCTATATTCCTTTTGAAGAGCAACATGTGACTTCTGTCAATAAAGCAAATGCCCAATCTTCGATCGCAAAAAAAACCCCAGATCATCTCCACTAAATAATCAAATGGATCATCTAAAAACAGGTTTTCTGACTTATGTGGCGAAAGACAGAGTGCAAATTTATCTCACAGAGAGCGCCGAACTCCATGATAACTTTTCTCCAATGTGAAGTAAAATGTTTTAAAGTGCAGAAAGCCTAATCAGACTGTGCTGTGCCTTTTGGGACCCTGAAGCTGGAAGCCAGAAAAGTGCACAAAAAATATCAGATGCTCCTGTATCCTGTGGGATGAGTTTAATACACCGTACTAAACTTTGTAGACGAGGGAGAAAAGCTAATCCTGGTGTCTCACAGGTCTGGTATCTTTTAATAACTATAGTGTGACTTTTAAATGGGAAACTACACCAATATTCATGGTATTGTATTTCAGACTGTCTGTGTTGCTGTGTATGGTCTAGCCTTTCTGAACACACGGATCAAAGCTGTCTACGATGCATTGTGGGGATTAGGGAGTGACGGGTACTCTATAGCTACCCTCAGGATACAGCCATGCTTTATCTTTTATCCCTCCAAACCACCCCCCACCCACACCCCCAATCCTCCAACCCCCAACCTCTATTCCACCTCCTCTGGGCATCAGATTACAGGAAGTGTTTCCACAACACATTCAGCTCTATTTATGTGAAAGAAATCAGGCTAACTCCAGGCAGCAATTTTTCCTTCTCGTATCTCGCAGCACATCTAACACGACCCACAAAACTCGCATCCACACCACGTTGCGCCCTGATTCTCCAACAATGTAAAAAAAGGAAATAGGTATAGACACACAGAAGCCCAGAAACGTCAATCTTTTTTAACAAGCAAAAAAAGGGGGTCGAGCCGCAGGCTGACAATGTGTGTGCTGTTGTGTCCTGGTCCACCTTCTCTCCGGTGTCGACCATCTGCATCTGAAAGCGTGTGTAATGAGCCCCTGCTCTGAACAGCAGCAATTCAATATGAGAGAAACCAGAGTGGAGTCTGCTATATTTCAGAGGATCAGGTATCACCGGCAGCGGCCCGCTTATTGTAATATCTCACCGAGGCTAAATAAATAGAGCTATCCTATCTGTCCTCAACAGGGGAAAACAACCATGACACTGCCTCCTGAGAGAGAGAGAGAGAGAAAATAAGGTAAAAGAGTGTGTGTATGTTGAGAGAAAGATGTAGAAAACATCTACAGTATTGATCAGACTGGATTCTGCTATTGAGCCTTGAAACCAGCTTTATTTGTTCCAACGCAAATTGGAACCAAGCGCAGGACCAGGTCTCTCCACATAGCTACTGTTTACACCCCTAACCTAGGCTTTCAGATAGCTTTTGCATTAGCAAGCTAATGTGTGCTATTTAGCTACCTAAACATCAAAATCTTACCATTATAATATACCACAATTACAAAATACCACTATTACAATATACCAGTGTATACGGCTGTGCATTTGGTACCTGGGCCTTCAGAGGGGACGTACCTGACTTAATCCACCTCTTAATAAACTACTATCACGTCACAATTATAGAAACCATTAATTCTGTACAAAGACGCAATAAAACAACACTGAGACATTACAGAGTGAGAGGCATTTCACATATGGAGGGTGAACACCATTTTACTAAAGCAACAAACCCAGTTAGGACTCCAAACCTCTACACTACAAACGCAACTGTGCACCTAGAACATCTGGAGCAGCTCAGAATCAATATTTGTCTAATAACATGACAAAAACATTACAAATCTAAATAAAATACAACCTACTCATCAGAGATGCAGACTCATAATTTGCAGCGCTCCTCAGAGGCTGTAATCTAGTGGTACCGCTCGTATTCACTGGTCTGGAAGTGGTAAACAAACCCTTTCCTGAGACACACGCTAGCTAGCTTCAGGGTTGGCCGACCTCCTCACCATGTCTAGCTTTTCTGGAAAAATAGATTTTTTTTTTTTTTATGTCTGAGACCAAATCAATTTCTCTTCCTTCATAGGCAGAAAAAAGTCTAACTCAGATGTATTAATGTGTGCAGAGCTACACACATGTTTTGCCAGTTGAACTTGCCAGTTAACAGTATCCCTCTGATCAACCAATCAGAGGACGGAACAATGCTGGCGCTATTCTGGGCCAGCGAGCTGCCCTGTGAGAAGAATATGAAATCTGATTGGTTAAAGAAACAGAGCTGTTGGTAATATTTCTCTAAGGTAAAAGAGTCAGCAGTACGGACTTACAAGGCCCTGTGCAGATTAGATTGACATGGCAGCACAAAGAGGCTGAAATCTGATTTGACAAAAATATAACATCCACATACACTTATTGAAGCAGCGCAGCCGAGAGAAACGCTACGAAATGAAGAGAATAAAATGATGGGAATAAATGAATACAATTTGATAGAACAAATATTAGAATTTATGTTGTAAAATAAGGTCAGTAATTCTGATAGTGTTCAGGCAGCAGATAAGGATTTACTGACCCTGACCGCCTGCCACTGCAATATACCAATGTTAAACAAAACGACAATTACAATATACCACAATTAGAAAATACCACCGTTACAATATACCAATGTAACACAATACTACCATTACAATATAACACAATTTAAAAATACCACCGTTACAATATACCAATATAACACAATTTAAAAATACCACCGTTACAATATACCAATGTAACACAATACTACCATTACAATAACACAATTTAAAAATACCACCGTTACAATATACCAATGTAACACAATACTACCATTACAATATAACACAATTTAAAAATACCACCGTTACAATATACCAATGTAACACAATACTACCATTACAATATAACACAATTTAAAAATACCACTGTTACAATATACCAATGTAACACAATACTACCATTACAATATAACACAATTTAAAAATACCACCGTTACAATATACCAATGTTAAACAATACGACCATTACAATATACTACAATTAGAAAATGCCACCGTTACAATATACCAATGTTACACAATACTACTATTACAATATACTACAATTAGAAAATATCAATGTTACAATATACCAATAGTACAAAACACAACCATTACAATATACCAATGTTACACAATACTACCATTACAATATACCAATGTTACACAATACTACCATTACAATATAACACAATTTAAAAATACCACCGTTACAATATACCAATGTAACACAATACTACCATTACAATATAACACAATTTAAAAATACCACCGTTACAATATACCAATGTAACACAATACTACCATTACAATAACACAATTTAAAAATACCACCGTTACAATATACCAATGTAACACAATACTACCATTACAATATAACACAATTTAAAAATACCACCGTTACAATATACCAATGTAACAATACTACCATTACAATATAACACAATTTAAAAATACCACCGTTACAATATACCAATGTTAAACAATACGACCATTACAATATACTACAATTAGAAAATGCCACCGTTACAATATACCAATGTTACACAATACTACTATTACAATATACTACAATTAGAAAATATAAATGTTACAATATACCAATAGTACAAAACACAACCATTACAATATACCAATGTTACACAATACCACATTACACAATATACCACAATTTGAAAATACCACTGTTACACAATACCACCATTTCACAATATACCACCGTTACACAATGCCACCGTTACACAATATACCACAATTAGAAAATACCAATGTTACACAGTACTAACATTACAATATACTAACATTACACAATACTATATTTACAATATAACAACTAGGGCTGCAACAACTAACCAATAAATTCCATAATAATCGATAATTTTATTATTTGTTAACAAATGCTGTTATAAATTAGTTGGGCTGCTCAAGTTATGGGCTAGCATGAAGACAAGATACCACATCCGCTTGCGAAAAGGAAAACAGAAAACACAGTGGTGTCGTGGGTGAAGCTGAAACATCAGCACGGTGAGTAAAAACCCATCCTCTTCATGTGAAAATGGTGTCGTTTAACGAAGTGATATTGTGTAAGCTGTTTGTTTGTAACTTCGGGAAAGTAGCACTGGAGCATCAGGTTGCGCAATCAGTTCACTCACAACACAGTGATTGATTCAATTAAACCGGTGCGAACAAACACTAAATGTAAAAACAGCAAATAACAGCAGCAGTAACGGGAAAAAAATTGTGTCACTGTTGTGGATTACAGCAAATGATTATGCATTTGTACACCAATGCATTTACATCATTTATTGCTTGCTTGCTATCTATCTATCTATCTATCTATCTATCTCTTTTTTTAATCAAGCCTGTTAGCTTGCTGTGTTTCTCCATTCCATTAGTTCCAACTGTTGTGTATGTTAGAATACACAACTGTTACAATATACACAGCGTTACAATATACCACCTTCCATGTACTACGTTACAATCTATCAGCATTAGATAATACTACAGTCACAATATTTCACCGTCACAACATACCAACATTTTAATGTACCACCATCAGAGTATACAAATATTACAATATACCACATTAAAATATATTGGCATTAGAACATACCACCATTAGAAAATACCACCATCAGAATATACCAATGTTACAATATACCACCATCACAATATACCAATGTTACAATATACCACCATCACAATATACCAGCATCAGAATATATCACCATCATAATATACAAGCATTAGAATTATATCACCATCAGAATATACCCGCATCAGAATATATCACCATCAGAATATACCCGCATCAGAATATATCACCATCAGAATATACAAGCATTAGAATTATATCACCATCAGAATATACAAGCATTAGAATTATATCACCATCAGAATATACCCGCATCAAAATATATCACCATCAGAATATACCCGCATCAGAATATATCACCATCATAATATACCCCATCAGAATATATCACCATCATAATATACCCGCATCAGAATATATCACCATTAGAATATACCCGCATCAGAATATACCCGCATCAGATATATCACCATCAGAATATACCCACATCAGAATATACCCGCATCAGAATATATCACCATCATAATATACAAGCATTAGAATTATATCACCATCAGAATATAACAAGCATTAGATTATATCACCATCAGAATATACCCGCATCAAAATATATCACCATCAGAATATACCCGCATCAGAATATACCCGCATCAGAATATATCACCATCAGAATATACCCACATCAGAATATACCCGCATCAGAATATACCCGCATCAGAATATACCCGCATCAGAATATATCACCATCATAATATACAAGCATTAGAATTATATCACCATCAGAATATACCCGCATCAGAATATATCACCATCAGAATATACCCGCATCAGAATATATCACCATCAGAATATACCCACATCAGAATATACCCGCATCAGAATATATCACCATCATAATATACAAGCATTAGAATTATATCACCATCAGAATACAAGCATTAGAATTATATCACCATCAGAATATACCCGCATCAAAATATATCACCATCAGAATATACCCGCATCAGAATATACCCGCATCAGAATATATCACCATCAGAATATACCCACATCAGAATATACCCCGCATCAAAATATACCCGCATCAGAATATACCCGCATCAGAATATATCACCATCATAATATACAAGCATTAGAATTATATCACCATCAGAATATACCCGCATCAGAATATATCACCATCAGAATATACCCGCATCAGAATATATCACCATCAGAATATACCCGCATCAGAATATATCACCATCAGAATATACACCATCATAATACAAGATTAGAATTATATCACCATCAGAATATACCCGCATCAGAATATATCACCATCAGAATATACCCGCATCAGAATATATCACCATCAGAATATACCCGCATCAGAAATATCACCATCAGAATATACCCGCATCAGAATATATCACCATCAGAATATATCACCATCATAATATACAAGCATTAGATTATATCACCATCAGAATATACCCGCATCAGAATATATCACCATCATAATATACCCGCATCAGAATATATCACCATCAGAATATACAAGCATTAGATTATATTACCATCAGAATATATACCATCAGAATATACAAGCATTAGAATATATTACCATCAGAATAAAACCAGCATCAGAATATATCACCATCAGAATATACCCGCAACAGAATATATCACCATCAGAATATACAAGCATTAGAATTATGTCACCATCAGAATATACAAGCATTAGAATTATGTCACCATCAGAATATACCCGCATCAGAATATATCACCATCAGAATATACTGCATAATCATATAGGCTGTAACTATTCGTCGAGTAATTCAATTAAAAGATTCGTTGTAATGCTTCGTTTAGTCGATTTAACTACACACGAAGCACTGTGTTCCCATGGACCATTATTACTGACACACCACATGCTAAACTCTGGAGCGCTCTGGACAGCTAACACAGAAGAATGGAAATAAATGGAGACCAGCGAGAAAACAGTGAGGGGCGAGAAGATTTAGACCAAAGAAAACGGCAGAAAGTTTGCAAAGTTTGGGATCGTTTCAAACTAAAACATGAAGAAAACACTGTGCAGTGTGGTTACCGTTTTTAAGGTAATTTGAAATTGATTTTTATATTTTATTTTCTATACAGTGCAATAAAAACTCCCTCACCATTTGCGGCGTACAGAAGGGAGTGAAGCACGTTTTTAAAACTGTCGTAAAAGACACAGATTTAGTTCATGAAAAAATTCAAGCAGCTTTACCACATCGCAATACTGTGCGAGATTTAATAAATAAATACATGAGCGAGAATAACTCAGTTTCGTAAAACGAATAGTTTCCCATAACCTACTCAACACGACCACTGCAAAGGGATTTTTTTTAACGGAATTATATTTCTATTTTCATGTAATATGGCTAATAAATGCACTAAATACAATATACCAGCATTAGAATATACCACTGTCAGAATATACCAATATTACAATATACCAGCATTGGAATAGACAACTCTCTCAGAATATACCGTTACAAATACCAACATTAGTATACAACCATCAGAATATACCAAATTAGAGTATACAAGTGTTACGATCATACAATAATCACAACGTGGTAAGATAAAATAAAAATTAAATGAAAAATTAAATGTAAAACTTCATTAGTAAACTACTGAGATTGCGTGTGTATGATTGGAAGTTGGTTTAAAAAAAAAAAAAAAAAAAAAAAAAAGGAAATATCGAGCATCACTTTTAACTTGAATGTTTTTTTTTTGTTTTTTTTTTTTTTACCAAATTAACACATAAGGGGGAAAAAATGCTGCACCTCAAACTGAATGTGTGGTCATGATGTTGACATTAATTACTCATGTCCTCAACAGCTCAACAAAACAACTGTAACCTGGTCAGGCGTTTCAGTAGGTGAGTTTAGCATAAAGACAGGACTTTGGACAGACTGTAGCAAAGCGAGAAAGCAATCTGCACATGCTCAATAGGAACTGAGAGGTCCATCTGGCACAGCGGACAACTAGGCACTGCTACAGCCACACTTCTGTTATTCTGCCAGGCAATGTGTAGGAACATACGAATGAAACAGAAGAAAGGAAAAAAACCTGCTAGCAAAGAGGGAAAATTTTTATACAGCAGTACAGGTAGACTGTGTGTCTGCACAATGCAGGTTGTATCTTAGCTACTAGGCAATGCAGGAACATCGAACGTTCTCGTTCTCAGAACGGATTTAGTATGATCAAAACAAAAATAGGGAAACATGCAGGAGAAGCAAGCTAGAAAATATACCGAGCAAAAACAGTTTGCAATGTGAAAAAAAATTTCATTCCATATTATCTAAATATTCACAATAATCCCAGACCCAATTACTTGTTTGTATGTGTGTGAGAGTGTGTGTGTGTGTGTGTGTGTGTGTGTGTGTGTGTGTGTGTGTGTGTGAGTGTGTGTGTGTGTGTGTGTGTGTTCACTCTCACACACGTGTTACACAACCCGGCTTTATGGAGTGACAGAAATAACACAACGCCTGCATGCAAGCGGGGAAAAAGGCGAAGGCGTTGCAAAAGGGGAAGAAGAAAGAAGGGAGGAAAGGAAGAGGAAGTAGCTGAATTGGGAATCTGTACCACGCCTGACAGTTTACAGAGCTGTTAATTCAGTACAGCCGTGCCGGGCAAAAAAATATATAAATAAAAAAACCCTCTCTTTAAACACCCAACGTTTGCTAGTTGTCAAGGTAACCGTTTCTCTGGATAGAAAAAAAAAACCATAATCCAAGAAACTGAAAAGCTGTGCTTAACGCAGAGTGCATATTTCATAGAATTTTCTGATTGCAGCATGGCTGAGTTAGTGAGGAACGTTTGTGTAACGGAGGAGTGGCGTGAGCCATAATTTATATCACTATAATTACACATCACATTACACAGCACTGCTTTCATTACTGTGCTCCTATTGGGCAGATTCACCGTATTGTTGAATTCCTATTGGACAGATTCATGATATTACTACTGGCAGAATAACTGAAAATTAGTACATTACTGCTCTTCTATTGGACAGAATCTCTGTATTACTGCAAGCCTATTGGACATCCCTGTTTTACTTCGCTCCTATTGGACAGAATGAGTACATCACTGCGCTCCTATTGGACAGAATTAACATATTACTGCACTTCAATTAGACAGAATAACCGTGTTACTGTGCTTCTATTGGACAGGGCACTGTGTTACTGCCCTTCTATTGGGTAGAGTTACAACATTACTGCGCTCCTACTGGACCGGATTTGAGCAATAATAACTCAGTCCAACATGTTTTGAAACTAAACTTAAACACTAACGCAACAGCAGCCTATAAAAAGAATGAATCAAAACGGCTTAAATTTGTCTAAAATCACACTGTAATTCCAAAAAACGTTAGACAACCAAAGCATTAGACATAAAGACATGCCTCTTGAAGTCCCCTGAAACTTGAAAGGGAGTGCAAGAAAGAGAAACCTATCAGTTTCCTAAAACGGGTGCTATTTTTAAACCTTCCAGGCTCTGGGAGATGTTTCTGCAGAGGAATGGATTTAGACAAGCATCTGATTGGTTTCTGAACAGAATGGGGAAAAGAATTCCTTTCCCTAAATCAATTTTGAAAAGCCAATATCGGAAGTGTGTGTTCGAAAATCCGACTCTGCCGGAGCGCTCCGATCCGGCACACGCGCTGCAGCAGAGTCCCCGTCACCATGGCGATTCTAGCTACTCCAGAGCCTGAATGGCAGCTTGTCATAACGACTCTGCCGCTCAGCCATGACATTTAACACGCATTCATTTCACATTCTGCGCAGCATTCATTGAGAAAGAAAAGACGAGGAGGAGAGAGATGCGCGGGTTTAGTGGGAAACTGCTGATTTCTGCGATGCATACATAAATGAACAGAAGAACAAACAGTGGAAAAATAAATATTAAGACACATCAGTGTTTCAAAGATCTAACATTTTTGGTGTTGCAAAAACATAAAATCATATTTGCACAATATGGCACAATCCTGAAAATAAGTCTGAAAATAAAGAAACAAATAAATAAAAAGACTTTCCTAAAAATAATCACACTACAATGCCTTTAAGCCAATTACTGCACTCCTGTTGGACAGAATCCTGTAGTAATACACTCCTATTGGATGGATTCACTGTAATACTCTACACCTATTGGACTAATCACTGTAATACTGCACTCCTGTTAGACAGAATCTCTGTAATACTGCACTCTTATTGGACAATCGCTGTAATACTGCACTCCTATTGGACAAGAATTATTGTAGTACTACACCTGAACTGCAACATTAAAAAAAACATGTAGAAATCTGTATGCCTTTGAAAAATGACTTACATCACCCATTTGTTTTTATAAGCAAATCCTGCTTATAAATGAAATCTATATGTGATTATGTCCATTCTGTGGCTCTTTTTTTTACTTTTTCATGACGAATAAAAAATAAACACGATTTAAAACTAAACAAGACATTACGGTCTCCAGTAATTTCGAGGTACATGCTTGGAGCAATAAAGACGAAGTAAAGTTTGATATGACACTGTGACGCATCACGGGATTTGACAATCAAACTGGTAGAATATTTTAAAATGTAGCGACACCAGTGACATCTGGCCGTTTGTGATTGGATCGCTGAAGACAGATGTTATTACCAGATGTGAACGAGGCCAAGGCTGCGAGCGATTACGTGACTGTAACCCAGAGCTGCAGTTTATCTGATGGCGAGCTGTCAAAAAAAAAAATCGACACGACTGTACTCGTTCCAGCTTATGCTCATACCTAGACTGTAGCGATTAATACCCTGAAACATGCAATGGAATCTTCTCTGCAGATGCTAAGGATTCGTTTTGCATGGAATCGATTTCCGGTACACGGAGTGCTCTGAAAAATCCTTGACGGGGAAAAAAGTGCTTTTGTTTAGTTGTTTCCATGGCAGCGGGGGAAGGTATGTAGGTAAGGCAGCGAATCTGAAATGAAAGAAGCTGTTCAATGTTACACGCCTACATGGTCGCTTAAAGAGGCTGTGAATGCCACACATGGACTTGGGAAAGCACACAAGAGACTACAGAAGGGGCTAATCTTCCCCCGATCTTCCTCTTTCAGCAGCTTGCATCAGAACCAGCCAATGGGGTAATTGTCTCAGACCTGGGTTTCTAATTTTATCACGGCAAGGGCCGGATAGGGTCTTAACCGTAATGGAAGTTGATCTGGAGGGCAAACAAAGGGCTCCGGCTGCGTGTGGGCCGCCAGTCGCTTTTCAGACACCCAAAGATACCCCCCCACCACCACCCCAAATTCTCCTGCTTGCCCCAGTGTCACTTCCAATCGTCCTCGAGTTGAGCAGCAGAGCGCTGCCCCTGCGTTCTCATTTTCTCCTCATCGGAAACCTGTCTCTGCAGGAG
>JBCEWE010000076.1:0-105000 GCA_039877035.1 Silurus lanzhouensis
TTATACCTCAGTTCAGGCATTTCCTGTTCAGGAATCCCTGCCAGATACAGCAGGAACAGCGCCAGGGCTCTTATTCTAAACACCAGTCGGGCACATGGGCAAACACGATCGTAAAAATAGGACAGTAGTAATCAGCAGTGTAGAATTCTTACGTGATGTTTGGATGGTTCAAGATGAATGCCATATAGAATTATATGGACCAATTCTGTGGGGTTTTTTGGACATTCCATTCCACATTGTCTCTATTTGCTCTTATAATAACCTCCACTCTTCTGGGAAGATGTTCCACTAGATTTTGTGGAGATTTTTGTGGATTCATTCAGCCACAAGGGTGTTAGGAAAGGAAGGTACTGATGTATGTGAGAAAGTGAGGAGGCCAGTCAGAGTTCACACTCATCCAGTTTAATAGGGTTAAGGTCAGAGCTTTACAGCAGGAAGATCTTCCACTTCAACATATATCTTCATGGAGCTGGATTTGTGAACAGGTTTGGTCTCCTAGTTCAAGTCAAGGGAAAATTTCATGCTTGAGCATTCAAAAACATCCGTAACTCTGTGGTAACCGTTTGGGGAAGAACCACATTTTTCCATTCCCATTTATGGAATATGGTAGATGCCCTTATCTAGTGCAACTTCCACATGGCTGGAAAAGTCGGTGTCCCAACACTTTTGCCCTACAGCATCTCATAACCTGCACGAGTGTGTGACGCAGGTATGAACTAGAGTCACGGGAAAATCTGAACGAGTGTCTCGAGCGATTCCTCGGAACAACCTGCTGCTACGTGTGGGTGTGAGGTTTCTTCAGTTCCTCAATCACAACTTTTAGTTCCTACCTACAATTAGTTCTCCTTTACCTTGAAAAAAAAAACCAAACACAAAGCTTTAAAGGAAGTAGGTTGGTTCCTCTGGTGAGCACATGTACACTTTGCTCTATGTCTAACTGCTTGTCTTCACCCGTTTGTCCTCAACACTCACAGTTTGGGTTATGAAAAAAAGCGATAGACACGTTGGTCTTCCATAAACTGCTGCCACAAAGTTGTGCACAAAGCGAGCTCCATGAAAACATGGTAAAATTGGAGTGTCCCGAACAGAGCCCTGATCTCCTCAACCCCACTAAACACCTCTGGGATGAGTTTGAGAACCGAGCGCATGCCAGACCTCTTCACTTAACATCAGCCCTGGGCTCACCATGAGGTGGACTGAGAACAAATTCTCACCTCCACACTTCAAAATCTAACCTCCATTATTTCCACGAAGAGTGGAGCTTTTTATAACAGCAAATTGGGAATAAAGCTGGAATGAGATGTTCTTTGCTAATCACCTATGCATGAAGGAACCATCCTGAGAACCATGTATGAAGCTTGCAGTTAAAAGCTCCATGGAAAGCCTGACTTCAAGTCTCGAAAATCACAAGCAGAATCCCCTTTTAGAAGTTTAACACCTCCACTAAAATGGAAAAAAGAAAATTGGAACGTTCCTGTGCACAAAGCCAGCTCCATGAAGATATGGGTTGGAGTGGAAGAACTCCGGCTACAGGGCTCTGAACTCCTATTCACCAGGATTCCTTTTTCATGCTGACTGTGGTCAAATGGTTGTACGTTTAATCCCAGCACCACCCAGACACCATTGTTGGGCCCTTGAGGAAAGCCCTCGAGTGCAAAACAGAGCGTGCGCTCGACCCTGATTGGTGAAACCAGTTATGTTTTATTCACTTTTAAATAAGAAGTAACGACAAAATGTATTTAAGTAAAAAGTGAGAAACTCGACTTTGAAATGTAGCGAATTTAAAGTAAAAGTCTGATTAGGATTAGGATTAGGCATCTGACAAACGGCTCGACACGTGGCTCAATCGTTCGATCCACACGTCCGTCGGCGTGCGTTTCTGTCTGGATACCTGTACTACTTTCATTTCCCTCTTCTTTAAAGGGTTACGGTGCTTTTTTTAAACACGTGTGAGACGCCATGATGTCATCTCCTGCCTCTCTTCACGGTTCCTCGAATCTGCGAATCGAGAGAACGGAAGGAACATGCGTGTTGTGGTATTGCGGTTTCACGAAGGCTTAACCAGAATGCCGTATGCAGTGACGCACGCTCGCCTCGTCCTGGCGCACACGTGCTTGTTTATCACCGCTTCAGTTAAGGGCAGGGAGATTGTTTTTCGAGCGGCTCTGCTCCAAGCCCAGCAGCTGTCTCCTCATGCTTGGGATCGCAGCATCAGATGTGTTTCAGATGTCTTTAGCGTTCTCCTGCACTTCGACTGCGGACTGCATACCACGTGCTTTTCACGTGAACATGATTTTGAGGCTTGAAAAGAAGCAATCTGGAGTTTGAACCCCAGAACCTGCCACTGCTGGGCCCTGAGAACGGCCCTTTACCCCAAATCGCTTTGGATTGGGGCACCAACAAGATAGCAGAGATGTAATAAATGTAAGACAGTCGGTTTATGTCTCGACTTACTATATTTTACTATATTGGGATCTTCTCAAAATTCACTATTCCTGCTATTTCCCCTGTTGGCCATCGATTGTAAGTGACGTCAATTCGTAATACAAACACGCCCAAAGATATTGTCCCGCCCCTGACACTTGATTGACAGCTATCAGCAACGCAAATGCAAAAGGATTTGCGTTTTCCGTTCGAGCAAAGCAAAAGTGGTAATTAATATCGTTACTTAAATACGTCGTAGCTGGTAAGATGCGGGAAAAAAGAGGATATGTTTATGTAGCCTTAAAGAACGGTGACGTGTATGCAGTAGTCTACCGTAATCTGTTAATAATTTCACTTCTTACACTAGATAACTGAGCAAAACAGAACAGTTTGATTTACCGTACTTTATAAACTTTACAGTATATATTTATGTATGTGGCAGTGGCTTGTGAGTGGAGGGCGGAGCTAATGCTACTACGTTTGCATGTCGCGCAAAACGTAAAGTATATGCAGTTTTGTCGTTTATCTATTGTCATCGTGAGATCGAAAAATCCTACGTCGAAATCTAAGTGTGTGTGTGTGTGTGTGTGTGTGTGTGTGTGTGTGGTGACTCTGTAAACAGAGCAGTAGAGCCTGAAAGCCTGCTGATCTTTATATAAATGAACAAATACTTGTTGACTCAGCAGACTGCGCCCTGGTGTGTCTCCGTCGCGCAAAGGCCAAGTTCATGCCCCCAACACACACACACACACACTCACACACAGCTGGGCATGCTCCCACTGGACCAACTTTCTCTCACTAACACTCACACATGCACCGACCTATCAGCAGGAAATGATTCACGCAGGAAGTGATGTCGATTGTGCCACACACTCCCTGGCTAACATGCGCCGGAGTGATGTCATGCTTCACACAACAATGTACTGTAATGAAAGTCAACACAACACACAAAGCAATCGCACAACAGTCCGAATCTCAGCACCGGCTCTTATTCCTTAGTAGTAGTCGAAGGGGGTAAAGGCGTCTCCCAAATGCCAGGAATGTAAATGTCTGATTGTACACAGAGAATGCTGACTAACACACAGGGAATTATGGGATACACTGGGAAACATGATTCTACACAAAAGCTCCACACAAGGTTTTTATCCGTTGCTGTTCACTTTTATACAATACGACGTCTTAATCAATACCGTATTATGATACTGTACAAATATTCACTGTATGGACAAAAAGTATTGGGACACGTGACTTCTACAACCGTACGAGGTTCTTCACCAAACTGCTAGGACAAAGCTTGAGGCACACGATTGTATTAGATGTTTTTTGGACTAGAAGACCCGAACATGTTCTGGCCAGCTCCATGAAGATATGTTTCACATGTGGATGGAAGATGTGGGAGATCTCCAGCTATAGAGCACCCCAGACCTCCTCACCTCACCTGCATCAGTACCCGATTTTACTAACACCTTTGTGTGTCTTTCAATCTCCACAAAATCTAGTGAAACATCTCAGAGAAACTGGGAAGGTTAATTCAAATTCAAATTACTCATGAATAATGATCATTCCAGTGGTATTCCTCATTTAAGAATACCACACTGTTTGGATATTATCAAATGATCATTCTCGAGCGATCTCCCAGATCTTCTCACACGCTGCCTCATGAGACAACAATGTGAGGACAGCACAATCCTGTGGCTTAGCCTCCATCGCTCGTGGTTTCTGGTCCTTCTTGACATCCGAGCAGCTTTTCTGCGACTCTCTGCCTGTGTTGCGGTCGAGCTAATTGTAGAACATTAAGCTTCTTAGGTGGCTTCCGTTACGCCTGAGGTCCACCACTGACCCAGAAACAGTGTGTGTGTTGTGCACTGAACATCCACACTCACCCAGCAGTGACTACATGACAGTGCTGACAGGACGGGGACACGGATTTATGGAAGCTAACAACCTCTCACTTACACACACACACACACACACACACACACACACACACACACACACACACACACACAAACAGAAACTGATAAACCTCTGATGTCGTCACTTCAAAGCTTTACTCCAAAAGCACTTCTCCAGATAAAATACACAGAGAAACAAAACACACACTGACATACAAATACACACACAGACACAAATACACACATAGACACAAGACATCCATACAGACACACACATATACACACAAACACAAGACATACATACAGACACACACATATACTCACAGACTCAAGACATACACACAGACACACACATATACACACAGGCTCAAGACATACACACAGACACACACACACATATACACACAGACTCACACATATACACACTGACTCAAGACATACACACAGACCCCCACATACACACAGACTCAAGACATACATACAGATACACACATACACATACAGATACACACATACACACACAGACTCAAGACATACATACAGACACACACATATACACATAGACACACACATATACACATAGACACACACATATACACACAGACTCAATACATACATACAGATACACACATACACACAGACTCAAGACATACATACAGACACACACATATACACATAGACACACACATACACACAGACTCATGACATCCATACAGACACACACAGATACACACAGACTCGACATCCATACAGACACACATATACACACAGACTCGAGACATACAGTACATACAGACACACACATATACACACAGACTCAAGACATACATACAGACACACACAGATACACACAGACTCAACATCCATACAGACACACATATACACACAGACACGCATAAACACAGACTCAAGACATCCATACAGACACACACATATACACACAGACACACAGATACACAGACTCAAGACATCCATACAGACACACACATATACACACAGACACACACATATACACACAGACTCATGACATACATACAGACACACATACACACACAGACATCAACACACATGCAGAGACACACACACACACACACAGAAATGCACAGAAATATAGAGACACACACATACATAGACATCAACACATATATACAAACAGACACACATATACACAGACACAACACAAAAACACACACACAGATACACACAGACACAACGCTGACATGCACATACACACAGACACACCACTAAAACACACACACACAAACATACACTAATGCTCTTTCATTTGGCATCAAAGTGACAAAAGGGACAAGCACTCTATGAGTTTTCCTGACATGAAAAATGAATGCAACCCAACACTAACACCTTCAGACAACACTTTCACATCAACAGAGTGATAAACAAAATGAGAGAGAAAAAGAGAGAGAGAGAGAGAGAGAGAGAGAGAGAGAGAGAGAGAGAGAGAGAGAGGTGATCATTCCGTTCTGATCCAGCTGTTTAGTGTCAGAGTGCTCTCTCTTTATACACGACTCTTTCACTCCCTTTCTCCTTTTCTCTTGTGGAATTCTCTGATAAAAGCCAGGGACTCTCCCTGCCTACACACACACACACACACACACACACACACACACACACACACACACACACACACACACACACACACACACACACAGCTGGTGGGGAGATCCAGAGGAAATGGCTCCACTGAGCTCTTTCCTGCAGAGGAAACGGTTTATGTGGAAACCAGGACGTATGTTTTTCTCCACCTGCTGAATCCTGACACACAAACACGGCTACGTCTGTGTAAGAAGCGAGCGAGATGTTTCTCCACACCACACACTTCACTATCAATCTGAACAGGATACACTCAAACCAAAATTACCAAAAGTTTGTGGACACACGAGCATAAGAAATGAATGTGCTCCTTTTTGAACATCTCAGTCTTCATTTACTCTTACAGTGACCTTCACTCTCTGGGAAGATGTTCCAATAGATGTTGTGGAGATTTTTTCACACACAAGGGTTTAGTAAAGTTCATTAGTAAAGCCAGAGGCACACAGAATTGGGAAACAAGTATTGGGACTCCTGACTTTTCCACCCATATGTGGTTCTTCTCAAAACTTGGACTCACGCAATTGTACTTAATCTTGAGGTTGAGGATGAGGTTCAAAGTAGTAAACTTTCCCTTCAGTTGAATTAGGAGCCACAAATCTGTTCCGTCATGACACAAAGCGCACAAAGAAGCACCAGCTCCATGAAGATGTGCTTTTTCATGGGTGTGGAGATCTTGGAAGATCTTCAGCGGTCTGCTATAGAGACCGGAAACACCTTTTGGGATCAACGCTGACTGCACCCCCAGGACTTCTCACTTTCCCACCTTCATCAGTGCCTGACTTTGATAACACTCTTGTGTCTGAACGAATCTCCACAGAAATCTCCGAAAAAATCTAGTGGAACATCTTCTGAGAAGAGTGGAGGTGATTAGAATAGGGAGATGTGGACAGATTTTCTCAGTTTACTCTCTCTGTAAACCACCTACGACAATGATGAAGAACAAATCTCTCTGACATCGTTTTCGGAATAGGAAGCTCTTCTCCTTGATGAAGCCGAGTTCGGTTTCATGATGATTGATTTCCGGCTGGTTCTCGACGTGCGAGTTTTAACGAGCGAAGAAGAATGGAAACAAACAGCAGGGTGTGAGTGGTTTTCAGGCATCATTTCATCATCTGTCAGAACTAGGAGATGTTTCAACATTTCTCCTCGTGTGTTAGGACAATGTGAGAAGATCTACAGTATTAGCCTGGTGTCTAGTTTTAGAAAATTACTCACTTGCCGTTATAATGATCTCCACTCTTCTCAGAAGATGTTTCACTAGATTTTCACACTGATGATCTTTTCATAAATGCTCCCCCAAGAACACTATATATTTTCTTACTGAATTCAAACTAAATACTTCAATGCTAAACGGATCAAAAGTTTGTGGACACCCGAGGATAAGATTTTGTGCATTTTGAACATCCTATTTCACATTTAATCTACATTTCCCATTAGAATGAGCTCCACTCCTCTGAGAAGATGCTCAGCCAGATTTTGTGGAGTTTTTGTGGAGATTCGTTCACAAGGGTGCGAGTCAAGTCAGGTACTGATGTAGGTGAGAAAGTGAGAAGGTTCACTCAGTGTTCATCCCAAAGGTGTTCTGCTCTCCACAGCAGGTTTCAGAAGAACCGCATCTGGCTGGAAAAGTCAGGCATCCCAATACTTGTAAATGAAATTTGTCTCCTGCAGAGACGAGACTGAGGTCTTATTCCCTCACTGATATGAGCGACTCCTGTTTGGTCGCATTCTAAATGAGTTTCTGAGGTAACAGGTTTTTTTTTTCTTTTTCTTTGTACATAAAAATGTGATAAAAAGTCACAGTGATTCTCAGTGATAACACACACGCACACACACACACACTCACACACACACAAACGCACAAACACGCACACACATGCACAGTACAGATGGAGATAATGAAAATTTGGAAAACACTGGTCTATTTTCCGTTAACGAAGTTCCCTCGCTACAACAGATGCCATCATCTTTAGATAAAACTTGGTTTCCTTCACAAACTGTTCCACAAAGCTGGACGTCTTTGGTTGCAGTAGCAAAGTTTTGTCTTCAACTAGCAAACCTGTTCCAGCATTGACTTTACTAGCACCCTTATAGCTGAAGGAATCTCCCAAAAATCTCCACAAAACATAGTGGAACATCTACCCAGAAGTGTGGAGCTTATAATAAGGGACTAAATGTGGAAAGGGATTTAAAAAAAAAAAAAGAAGCACATAACAATGGCAGGTCAGGAGTCCAAAAACTTTTGGCCAATTAGCATTGTTAGCATTCAATTCAGTAATAATGTACAGACATGGTGGTTGGTGAAGCAGTTTTGAAAAGATATTGATCGATGTTCTCAATGAATTCTGGCTAATGTCTAGCCGGCTAGTGCCTTGCTAATGCTACTTTGTCTTCTGGTTAGCTTGTTGCTAAGCTGCTCGCTCATGTTCGCTCTTTTTCCCTTGCTGCAATTTCAGTCGATGTTTGTGCGAATGTTTGAAGTTTAGAAATAGAACATTAACAGCTACTAAATTAGCAGTTTTTTATAACAAATGCAGCACAAAGGCCGAGATCCAGAAGGTGCTTGACACGCTACGAAAAGAAGATTTCCAGAACACGTTTCAGAACACAGGGGGCGCTGTATTGCTGTGCAAGATCACTATTTTGAAGGTGATAAGCTTTTTGATACCCCCTCCTATAACCTGCTTGAACCTGGTTTACCTTTTATAGTTTATCTGGTTTAGATCGTTGGTGTAAGAACATGTAACGTGACATGGTAGCCAGTTTACTGCCATGACGACCAGATCCGGTCTTCTGAAATCCAACGGATAAGACGGCGGAACAGGATTACGCAAACCTCATATTATAGCTACGAATACGAAAGCCGAAAATGATGAATTATGGCAGCGGAGAGAATGTTTTTTGATGACGCAGCAGAAAAACGAGGCTCTCTGAACACATCAGCAGATGAATTATAGCTTTGTTCGTCCTCATTTCATGAAACACAGAATTCTCCGTTATTGCCAGTTCGGTTGTTTGTTTTTTTTTGTTTTTTCCTCCTCCCTCCATCAGTTCTCCAACACTGGTACTATTACACAGATGGCATGTTACAGCCTTTTAGGAGACCCAAATCTGTTCCAGCTTCCAGCTTGATGTAGGATGAATCTACTATATGCTAAACTTGAGGGATGAGGAAGCTCAAATCTTTCAATATTGAACCTCAGATCAGAAAGTGGCAAGTTCAAATCCCACTACCACTGCTGGGCCCTTGAGCAAGGCCCTTAACCCTCAACTGCTCAGTTGTATGACTGAGATCATTGTAAATTGCTCTGGATGAGGGAATAAATGTGTGGATTTAAATCTCAGCTCACAATCTGGTATTGTTATTGGGTTTTTTGTATTACTATTATTATTATTATTATTATTATTATTATTATTATTATTAGAAAAGAGCCATTATGAGGACGAGTCAAACACCTTCAGGGCATGTGGTTACTCAGTGGTTAAGTCTCTCGGTTTCTGCTCAGAAGGCCAGGGGTTCAAGCCCCAGTAGCCCCGGTGTCTATCACCCTTGGGGAAAAAAGAATTTCACTGTGCTGTAATAAAAAAAGCAGATTTTGTTTTGTTTTCAGAGGGTTTGTACTGGTTTAAGAAAAGGAATTACAAGTTGGAACTTTGCCTCGAATGCTGCATTAATCAAACCCATATTTCTTCAAGCAGGAAAATCCCCCCAAATATTTAAGGCCTGGAGTTTGGGAATAGATTAATGAGAAAAGTCCCTGTGAGTCACACCAGTGCAAGCTTGGCTTACATTCCAGTTTTTGTTTCAACGAATGTCCCAAAATGTCCACACTAGGACTTTCACGCTTTTAACCAATGCATTTTTTTGCAGACACCAACATATCGTATCAAATTAGACTTATTGTACATTGTTCTGACCTTAGAAGTTAGCAGATGTTCATGATGGGATGGGAACTTTCACAATTCACCCAAATGTCCTCAGTTTTGTGCTGCAATGTAACGTTATATATATATATATATTACCAAAGACACACTTCAGAAACATAACCAGAGCTGATCCATATTTAATTACAGCGAACGAAATGCAAGCGAACCCCACACGATGTTCTCCTGCCCGGATAAGACCCTTTCTGCCTCAGGCTCTGACACCATGAGAGCAAGCAGGAAAAGACTGCCACATGCTTCTGATTTAAAGGAGTATTTTTTTACCATTCCACCGATGCCTGTTGAGGCCAGCGACGCAGCCGAGCTCCAACAGTTCCTCATGCACTTCTCACATTACAACAAATCCAAATCCAGAAGACCAGCGCGCTTATAAAGCAACTCCAATAAACTCACACGGCATTAAGATTTCACTTAAAAAACCTATTCTAACAACTGACTGTTTAACCACCATTTCCAGTTGACTCGATGTCAGTGAAATCAAACAGAGCTCATGTCAGATCATTCCGAGGAACCATTAGATAAAAATAAAACATTCAGTTTAGAAAAAATCGTATACAGATCGGCGACATGAGCAGAGAAGGTCATTGTCGTAAAATACCTCAGGAGAGTTTCGGGACGGCTAACGAGGACGTTTTGCGTCGATAAAAATCTCCAAAGGAATCAGATTAGCTCATTATCGAGCAACACCCACACTCCAAAAAAACGAGCTTTCGCCATTGTTCGTTTACTAAACCCCGCCCTTGTTTAGAATAATAAAGAATGCAAGTAACTAAATTAAGGTCAGTTAACCGTGTTACTTCTACTACAACTTAATAATGTCGGCTTTACTTAACAAGCGTTTTGTTGCAACTTTACATTGTTACATCCAATAAAACCCGATAAACATGGAGGCGGAGGAAGCAACGGAATGGAAAAGAATTGACGACAGACGAAAAAAAAACGAAAGCACGAACGATTGTTGACCAAATGTTTGCCACTAAAATTTGAAATGTCAAAATTTGGGGTTCTATAGCTTTTGGGGGCAAAGTTGTAAAGAACTTTGAATGTTTTATTGTTTGTGGTTGTTTACAAAAAAATTCAATTTCCTTTACAGATGGCTTAAAAGTTTGGAAATATCAAAACATTAACTATTTTTTATAATTTTTCTAAATAAAATGATTTATTAAAAGTGGTAGATGAAGTAACATGTAGTTGAGTTAAAGTAGATCTACTCGGTTCTACTCATTTTAAACTTTCACTTGAGTAAAAGTACAAAGGTTTTTGCCTTAAAATGATTTATTATAACTATAATGTTCCTCTTATCATTTTTTTATAATAGGATTCTTTACTTCATCAACTCACTTTATGTGAAAAGACTCGAATGTGACTCTCAGCACACTGATCTATTAATAGAATGATATTAATGACTCAAACACTGATTTAAGTTCTTTCTCCTTTCATTTCATTTCACTCCAATCCTGACAGGTGAGGAAGATCATCTCAAAGAAAAACAAAAAAAAACCCATCAAATCTGGCATTGAAGAATGAAATACGTGTCGTAATCAAAAATGAAATCATCTCGAGATCATTCAGCTCTGTGGTGAAGATTGTTTCCCACTCTGACGAAGAGCTAACAGGATAACGCAGCTCCATGTAGACATCAACCTGTAACCCGAAGGTTATACGTCTGATAGCGAGGCAATGCATTGGATGACATAACAAGCAGCGACATGCTTATGCTCTGCGTAGAACAATGTTCATCATTTATTCATCTTTAATAACCACTTTCTCCTCAGTGTGTCCCAGGAAGAACACAGCAGATCCATTTTTCCCCAAAATGTTCCACAAAGTTCCACACACAGTTCAACGTCATGCGATGTGCTAGCGTTTTTAACATTTTCTCTTCCTCGGACCTACGAGAGCCAAACCCGTTCCAGCATCACAAAGCTCCATGACAATGTGCTCCAAACTTATGGAACATGATGAACGTGAACGCTGACTGCACCCCAGGACTTCTTACGTATAAATATATAAATACTCCCCAAATTACGAGGGTTCGACTAGTGATTTTTTTCCATCTTAAGATGATGATATGACACAGAGTCCGACAAGCTCCGCCCTCCTCTCACAAACCGGCGCTTGTACACGCCCACATACATACTGACTGTAAATCTTTTACATTACGGTGGTGTAAATTGCTGTTTGGCCAAATGATGTACTGTTACATTATTAACACATTACAGTACAGTACTGTATAAATATAAATATACAGCCTTCAGCTACATGTTATTTATTAGATCATTTCAGACCCTGGTCTCGTGCGACCCGCTGTACCGCAGGTCCACCTTCTTAAATACATAATTGTTGTGGCCTCAGATCTCTTCTGTTCTTCTCACAGATACCCAGGAGACAACGGTTATTGATTTGTGTAAAATCTGTATCATTAGTTTTATCCACAGAGCAATGCAAAGCCAGATGGAAAAAAATCCAAAAACGCTCCCTTGGTGCTTTTCATTCCGAAAAACACATCACCTCCCGAGCAGATCTTCAGCTCCTGAACACTAAAACCTTCAGCGTCCCACAGCAACAGGACAGGGGGTAGAGGTTCGCTTCGGGGAGTGAGAACATAGATCTCCTCCAAGACTAATTGGCCAGCAAAGCATTTCCCAAAGCAACATCACTCCATCACACATAATGGCGGAACACGGCTTTCCCGAACCAATTAAAGTCCAATGAAACGGCATGAATAATCGACCTGCTGTTTGCTAGCTGAGGTGATCTAGGCAACCTGTTAATTACTGGAAGCCCTGATCTATTACTGGCTCTATCTGCAACATCGTTTTTCTTCCTGCTGAGAATTCTGGTGCGTTTGGCAATGCAAGGAAAAAAAACACTGTCAAATCAAAGGAAAAAGAATAAGAATTTAAGAGTGGAGGTTGCGACTAAGTACCACCAAGGGATGAACGTGGAATAGTTGCGAAAAAAACGTCTCTACAACACAATCTTAACAACCCCCAACCCCATAACCCCCCACCAGCCAACCCACCCCTGCCCCCCGGACCCGCCCCAGCAGCCGAGTATATTCTCCAAATGAAAATCTGTATAAAAGGGTTGCACTATCTTGGTTTAAAGGTCTAAAGATCATGATATTCCTCTTTGTCAAGCATCACAGGATCCTGGAGAAGCCAGGAAGAATTCTTCGCCTGTTCTTCGACACATCTGGGACAAGCTAACAAATGTGTCCCCTGGGTCCAAGGACATCCCACTGTAACCCAACACTATGCCTGGGTGCCCTTGTAGCTCTTCAGATTACGATCTTCTGAACCAACAGCGTTGCCAAACGTTCCTGCCAGCTCTTGTGTCTCCTCGATCCCAAACCCTGCACTGTTTTTTTTTAAAGGTCTGCTGAGACATCATGCATTCCGTTGTTCCATCCATCCAACGTACTCACTTACTCTTACGAAACAATCCTTCAGGTTCTGGCGCACGTGACCCGGTTCTCCAGGCGTGTACAGATCGTATCTCGGGAGCATGCTTCACCACGTTTGGCAAACGTTAAACACCCAGATCCCAGCCGCGTCAGCTTTCAAGCGTTCCTCCTGCGGACGTGAAGAGCTCAGCTGTCCTCATTCCAGCTCTTCCAGAGTATAAAGTGTCTCTTATTTCTGAGAATCTGCCCTTCGCTGGTCCTCCTACATTCTCTGACGGTCTGTGCATGGCATGTCGTAAAAAAAAAAAAAAAAAGAAGCGTGCATAAATTTGGAGTTGTTGCGGCTAAACATCCGTCTCAAGCGTTTTTTTAACCAGCGGAGGATGCATGAGCGCATTGTTTAGGTATGTTTATAGCCGTAAAAAAACCCATGAGTGCTATGATTTATGAGAAGAAGTAGAAGAAAAAAGTGGGGATTTTATTCTTTCTAATGAAAGAAGAAACCTGGGAGTGTTATATCAGAAGAGAGCTGCAGGAGAAGAGAGGGAGGGGGGAAATGACATCTGCAACCAATAATCAAAAACTTCTGGCCTGCTATTACAAGACATGCAGGATCTCAGTGATGAGGATTATGAGCACGTAATGCACGCGTTATAAACGCGTTATTAGTCGAGCGAGCTGCAAATACATGGTGCGCGTGCTGAAAGCAACAATGCAACATCGAACTGGATACAAAAAAACGAATCCGTTATCAGCAGCTTGGCTCAGGGAGACTCAGGGAGATGGCACTCCAAATTTAGGTCACATCAATCCACCAAGAGCTGGGAGGTGGGTGGGCGGAAAAAACTCCCAGAACCACTAGAAAACAGGACCGAATCCGAATCGAGTTCTGTGCACTTTTTTTTATTATTATTTCCCGCACCAAAGCCCTTCAAAAGGATAAACAAACAAATGTCGCGCGCCAAATAATAAAAAACCAATTGAGGCGTAATTAAAAATTGCGCGCAATTTAATTAAGCGTCTCGCGCGCCCGCACCCGCGCCCGTGAAAATCACGCAATCACGCGAAATCAACTCGGGGCGCGCGCTGCAAAAGATCTCGCCGAAATCTACAATCCGACAAATCCCACAACCCGAACCCCGTTCCATGCACGCGCAGAACACGCCGGCTTTGCATGCACACTGTTTAAAACACCGAATTTTCACTTCAATCCAGAGACAAAAGACGCGCTCCGGTACCTCGGCACGCAGCTCGGGGAGGATCGGTCGATCTCCCACGTCGCAAAAAGGTTCATAGGAACGGGAAGAGGACCAGAAGAGCCCGAAGCTGCAGCCCCGGATCCGGTCATGATTCCCGGAGCGGCGAGCCCGACCCCCGGTGCGAGACCACCGACTCCGACACCGACGCCGACGCCTCCCGTGCCTGGATTCATGAAGGCGGCCCGGACCCCTCCTCTCTCTATGGCCGCCGCCATCATCGCCTCTCCCGGCTCCCGGCTCGACCTGTGTCTGCCCTCTGTCTCTGTCAATGTCTCTCACTGATCTCCTGGCTGTCTCACGCTCGCGTCCTAACCCCCTCGCTGGAGGATCATCTCGGACTCAGATCCACACTCACACACTGCTTATCTTCTCCGACGCTCTCAGAGGCGGAGCTTCATTCAAGACAAAAATGTGCAAGCTGGTTTTAGAGCGTGGCCGCTTGGTGGAGCCACTGATCCACGGTTTCAGAAGGCCATGTGTTCCTGGGCTTGTGGAACCCTGCTAGAAACCCCCCATTGGCACTCTTTGAGACAGATGCATCCATTAGACAAATCACGTGCTGCCTAAATACACGAAGAAGAAGACAATCCTAGAACAAAACTTCCTTGTGCACAAATCCAGCTCCACAAAGATATGCTTCACATTGGATTAAGTGAAAGATCTCCTGAGCCTGGGATGACCATGGCAAGGAAACATTTCCACAGATGGTATGAGGAACCTTTGGAGGAACCAGACTCAAATAGAGGGTGAACATGGTTCTTCCTCAAAATATTAGCACAATTTTGGAGGCACACAATTGTACTTGGAAACTGTGTCATAAGATTTTTCCCTTCACTTGAAACCTGTTCCACCATGAACCATGCAGATCAGCTTTACATGGGATGGAGTGGAAGATCTCCTGCTACTGCTTTCAGCCCCAGGCCTCCTCACATCACCTACATCTTACTAACACCCTTGAGAATGAATTCATCTCCACTAAGAACCGTGTGTCCACAAACCTTTGTTTTTGCTTCTTCAATTGTTTTTTTTTTTTTTTTGATGAAACGTGAAGATACGATCGGATGAAATATGACACAAATATCCACGTGTGTGTGTTTTACATTTAATATAAACATTTTCGAAACTGTTCTACTTTTATTCAGCAGACTTTAACAAATGTCTTCATTTCTTCCGTCCTTCATTCGTTCCCTCACTCGATATGTGGCCACGATTCTCTCATTTTAAGAGAAATTCTTGAAGCTTGAAAAAAAACGCTAAAGAATCCATTATGATGCAGTGACACTGCGCTAACTCTAGTTTTTTATACCTCGGTGCCTCGTTTTGCATGTTTTCAAGTTTAATAATAATCATAATAAAATGAGCTCAAAGTGCAAGGCAGAGACTAAACAAAAGGTCCGCCACTTAATACGTTCCTGAGGGAAACAGACATTCAGGACTGCATTCGGGACACGTGTGTACTGAACTTAAAGCCCCGTACCGAAAAATGTTAGTACGAATACGTGTACAGTGCAGCCACGAAACTCGCGAGGGCGACGTTCTATGACCCCTCACAAGTACCAAAAAACGGCGAAGATTTGACTCTGCTTTTGATGTTTCCTTTTTCAAGGGGATTTAAACATGTACTGTTCTGTAAACTCAACAACAATTGTGAATTACTCGCCGAAATGTTTTATTTACTGCTTTAAATGAATAATGAAATAATAAAATAGTTTTTCAAATATTTTTATGCAATTTATTTTATAGCATTATTATATTTTAATATATATTATAATTTAAAGTTGGCTTCTCGCCAACTATCTGTTTTAACTCTTAATCGGGTTCCAAATGAAAAAGTTGCGAACTATCAAGGTCACGCGTGTGAAGGTCACGCGTGTGAAGGTCACGAGTGTGAAGGTCGCGAGTTTCGAGGTTCGAGGATTATGGTGATTCTGTTCATTGGTTTTCTGTGTTTGTTTGTTTTTAATAGTAACATTTTGTAGGGTTGTTTTAATTATTAAAAGAAGATAACAGCAAAATTTCACCATATAAACAAACAATGCAAATCCACATTTAACCTAATCATATAATATAAAATCTAACCAAAATACACATCATATGAAAACAAAAGCAGGGGCATAAATTTACTCCACAGAATTTCATTCTTTTTGTTGTTAATTAATATTTTGATTTTTCTAATGACATTTCTCTCAGGAATAATTCACTTTCAGTACAATTTGCAAGGTTTTATTCGTGGATGAATGATTTACAATGCAAAATATACATTTTACCAGATATTACAAAATTAATGATAATAATAATAATAATAATAATAATAATAATAATAATAATAATAATCAATTACAATTCACCTGAAAACCATCCTGAAAAAGTAAGTTTATAAAATCAGATGTAAAAACACTCAAAGATTTAGCCTGTCTAATCTCAAATGATCCAAGTCTTCCTCATGTCCATGCTGGTTCCTGTTCCCTGAACGTCAATCTATACACCTACACAATTTTGGTACAGTCTTGATCTTTAATGGTTTGTTATAGAGCGCCACCTTGTGTCTATATGAGCCTTTGCATCAGCTTCCATGTCATTTTCTGTTACAGACCAACCAACACGTTGAGACCTGCGTAATCCTTTCTACTCCTGCAGAGCTCAATCCAAACCTGCACCTGCAGGAACAACCAGCGTAAACCCTTCAAGAACCTGTTTATTAGGGAAGAAAGCAGGATATTCCCACGCTTATTCCTTTCCAGGGATCAAACTGCAACATTTTCATACAAGTTCCACACAAATTTGTGGACACCTTGATTATACGATTGGTATGTGCTTCTTTTTTTGAGCTCCCATTCCACATTTTCTCCATTTACTCCAAAACCTATACTCTTCTGGTGAAATGTTTCTCCAGATGTTGGGGAGATGTGTGGAGATTCATTCAGGTGTTAGTAAAGTCAGGTACTGATGTATATGAGAAAAATCAGGTTGAGATTCAGAGCTCTATAGCAGGAGATCTTCCAATCGAACACATGTAGAGCATATCTTCATGGAGCTGGGTTTATGCATAGGTCTTCTAGTTTAATTTAAGGGACAGTTTTATGGCATCCAAAGACAACCTTCACACATGTGTGCCTCCAACTTTTTTCAGGAAGAACCACACTCACCCAAATAAGCATGGGTTCCTCTTTTTTGAGTCTGGTTCCTGTCCAGGTTTCTCAATATCTATGGGAGTTTTTCCTTTCCACGCTCGCCCCAGGCTGCCCATCAGAGATCAGATTAAATACACAAAGCTCGTTCAATCCTGTGAAGCTGCTTTACGACAATGTCTATTGGTAAAATATTGCATTTAATTGAATACGGATGTGGAAGTCGGGTGTCCCACAGTGTATACGGTGTGTATCTATTTGTACATTTTCGTGAAATCTTGCTTCAATACTAAATCGCCTACTTGAGATGAGCTTTATTACAGATTGTATAAAGGCTACAGGTATTGCAGTGGTATTGTGTTCACATCAGAATCATGTGTTATTTCGATTTCTATTCACTATTATTCTCGTTTTTTTTCAAACCTCTGTATTGTTTGTGTTTTTTGTCCTGGTCTTTAGGTCGGTGTCAGACAGGGACAGTGTGGGATGCAAATACAGGTCTGTTTGCTTTGTTTTTTTTATTGAACGTCTGATTCAGACGAGTCAAAAAGGCAAACCAACCTCAATACCACGATGCAGACACAAAGTGAAGCCATCAGCAAACAGACTGTAGCAGGAACTGGAGTTCAGGACAAAGCAGAGTCCAAGCCAGGACACGGGATGAGAGATTTAAAGGCTCGTTGACGTCATTAATGAGCAGTTGTTGAATAAAGACTTGAAATTAATGAATGAGCGTTATTTATAGATGTGTGTGTGTGTGTGTGTGTGTGTGTGTGTGTGTGTGTGTGTGTGTGTGTGTGTGTGTGTGTGTGGTGTATGATTGTACAAACTGGTAAAGAAATAGTCCACCTATTGGACAAAATGTCTCGGAGCTGTGTTTTTCTGGACGGCCTCTGAGACGAGGTGCCATGGAATTTATCTGATGAAGCAAATGAGCCTGCAGAACTCCTTATTCTCCAGGGTTCTGGTTCTAGAATGTCCTCTGAGCACATTCTGTGGTTCATTTCATCATTTCATGTGTATAAATAACTTGTTCCATATGAGGAATCAGAAAGCTTTTTATTGCTCTTCTGCTCGAATCTATTCACGTATCTTCTTCTGGATGGCAGCGAATATTCCTTCATTAGACTTTCATCATTGGTGAGGTTCTCAACTCTGTAAAGGCATCAGGGTGGATCGGGAAGGTCCAGAGAGAAGAGGGATGGGATCACTGGCATTTCATTTTACTCCCCTGGGATTACCCTCCTTTTAGAAATGGTTGCAGTGTTGTACTTTATTGATTAAAATGTAAACAAAAACAGAATGCAATGACCTGCAAAACGTATAAACATAAATTTGATTTACAATAAGAACATACAAAACATAGCAAACGTATAAACCGAGAAGTATATTCCATTTTAAGGAAAAAATGAGGTCATTTGAATTTCACAGTTGGGACGAGCCAACAAAAAAGTAAATAAAGTAAATGAAACATTTAGCAAATTATGAGGTTTGACAGCAGGTCAGTAAGATGATGGGGTATAAATAGTGTATCTTAGAGGGGTAGAGTCTCTCAAAAGTAAAGATGGGCAGAACTTCACAAATCTGTGAGAGATTCTGTCTACAGGTTGTGGAACAATCTCAGAATAATGTTCCTCGACATCAAATTGCAAAACAGTTGAACATCTCATCATTTACAGCACATTATATCATCAAAAGTTTCAAAGAATCTGGAAAAATCTCTGTGTACAAGAAACAAGGGTCAAAATCAATATTGGATGGCCGTGGTTTAAAACATCATGTTTCTGTAATGGAAATCACTGCATGGGCTCATTAACTCCTCCAGAAATCATTGTTTGCCATGTCATCCACAAATGCAGGTTAAATCTCGATAATGAAAAGAAGAAGTCATGCGTGAATATGATCTCCTCTCTGGGCCAAAGGTCATTCTAAATGTTCTGAGGTAAAGTTTAAAACTGTTCTGTAGTCAGACAAATCGAAATTGTAATCTCTTTTTGGAAACCATGGACACCACGTCTTCCAGACTAAAGAGGAGCGGGACCAGTTGGATTGTTATTAGGGCTCAGTTCAAAAAGCTCTGATGGTATGAGAGTGCATTAGTGCCTGTGGAATTGTCAGCTTGCACAGGCTCCATAAATGTTGAATGGTATTTACAGGTTTTAGCAGAAGAGTCGAAGTGCTGAACTGGAATGCCTTCAGTCTAGACATTTCACCATTTTAAAAAATCATTTTATGAAATGAAAAATACAACAAAGGACATCCAGAACTGTTGAGCAGCTAGAATCTTGTATCAGACCCCTATGGGACAACATTGTTCTCTATCTATCTATCTATCTATCTATCTATCTATCTATCTATCTATCTATCTATCTATCTATCTATCTATCTATCTATCTATCTATCTATCTATCTATCTATCTATCTATCCATCCATCCATCCATCCATCCATCCATCCATCCATCCATCTAGTTTATCTGACTGTTTCATCATTGACATTTACATATTCATGGTTTGTTATGAGTTTGTTTTTATTGTTATTATTATTAGTAGTAGTGTAGAAGATCTTTAACATGTTGGATGTGGACTTTATGAAAGCAGCAGTAACGCAGGGTGTCGTCGGTGTATTCTATAAAAAATATTCTTAAAATTCCTGAACAATGTCATTAATAAATAGGAAAATCGATGTCAGGGGCAGGGATCATTCCGTGCGGCATTCTGGGATATTTCTAGAGGAAGCTGTGAGCATTCTGATTCCAAGGTCATGCTTAATTATTAGTTTTGCTTCTTTTGTTTTACAATAAAAAAAAGACATTCTCCTCCTTCTCCTTGCTTCAAAAGGGTGACAGGAACTGGTGCAGAACAGAGTAATAATATGATTATAGGACTTGGAAAGGAATTTAGATTTTTGAGGATCTTAATGAGAACTGGGGCAGAGAAATACAAAGGGATTGAAAAAAAATAAGGAAACCCTGTCACTTCCCAGGCTGCCTCTCCATCTTATTTCTGCTACTGGGTTATTAAAGGTTGGCTTTGATGGCTGGCAGGGAAAAAGAGGCTGAGCTAGCTGCAGGAGGTGGCTTGACAGATCATCTAACATGGCATGAATGGAGTCTAGCTGCTGTTTTTGTCTCCTGATTACTCTACCATGAACAAACAACGTCTCATGTAGCTTGCCAAAACTTGCTGCATGCATGAACACTGAAGGTGTTTTACCGATGCAGACCACTGAATGGTGGATGTGTTTTTATCATTTCAAGTGTCATTTCTAATTTTTTTGCAGCGATACTCATCTGTCAGGAATTGAGCACAGGTATGATTATGTAAAGGTGTCTGCAGGAGGCACTGGGAGAATGTAGGATCAGTAAAAGTTGTGAAAAGTGTGGTGATATTAAGTGTTTTATAGTTTTCCAGAGACACAAACATGTTCCTTGTGTTTCTATGCACCAAACCATGGAATGTAACGAGTATGAAGATTTCTTTTGACCAAACAAATACAGGAAGTCTTCTACTTATGACGGAGATCCGTTACGACGACCCCATCGTAAGTCCAAAATATCGAAGTCGAAGATGCGATGACAGTGACAGCCTGTGATAGCTGATTTATCATTTTCATCTTCTGCTCCAAACTGATGGCTTTCTTCTTCTTATTTTCACTACCAGCAGGAGACATACTTGGCGCTTGGAAGACTAAAATCGTTTTTTTGATACCATTTGAAACAAACGTACATCGTAATGTGTTTATAATGTGTTTATAGGAATACGTTTTCATATCAACAACCCCAAACCATTAAACTTCCACCTCCATGTGTGACTGTGTGTGTGTGTGTGTGTGTGTGTGGGGGGGGGGGGGGGGGGGGGGGGGTGTCTGATCACATCTTCTGTTCTCCTTTAAAAATTAAAACCAGCACATTTGAACTCCACAGAACCAGCACAATTGAACTTTCTTTTACTCATTCACTGTCCAATTCTTGTGTTTTTGCCTTTGGGTTTGAAACAACAAGAACATGCATGTGTCTAAAAACCCATAAATACCAGAGTTTCCAAACAGGAACTCAACCAGTGTTTACACTTGAAAACAGAGGTCCCGGTCTCAAGACTTTACTTCCTTCATAAAGTTTTCTTCACAAGTTTTTATCTGGTGGTAATTCTGGTATCTGTGATGTTCGTATCAATACACTTCAGTCAAGGAAGCAAGTAAGCAGCTGTTGAGACTGTTGAGAACTAAAGCTCTCACTATCTGCACCCTGACAGCTGGAAGATGATGGACTGTAGTAGCTCCTAGTCAACATCTAATTGAAGGTATGAAGGTGTGAAGTACTCTGCCCAACAAATCCAATTCTTGTTGTACCTTTTATACAGGCTTCGAGATGCGTGACCCAACGGCATTGCCAACCACCAAGAAACCCTTGAGCCACTTTCACAAACACAAGAAGCACTCAAGGGCTGGACCTGCTTGATTTCCTGCTTGGTTTCTGAAATATTTTGGATGGACATCGAACACAAAAAGTCCAAACACAGTCTAAAAAAACTTCAATTAATATTCCAGCTGATCATGTGGAACCATCCTCAGATTTCCAGATCTCAGTGATTTCCTTTTGATGAGAACTTCATTGGGGAATCAGTCAGGTTCGGAATAAAGAGGAGGACACGATCATGGGTATCTCAGGAGCATGTGTAGCTCTGCAAAGTGAGATAGAGCGAGAGACCTTACACACTCCATGGTTTTATCCAGCAAGTAGCTTTTCAGATTGCAATGAAGCACCAGTTTGTTTTATGGACGTTCTGACAAAGACCAGCTTTATTCCATCTCCATTTTTTTAATACTTTATGAAATATTTAATGAAATTCTTTTCTTAGCACATACCAGCTTGGTAGGAAGTTGGGGGTCAGAGCACAGGGTCATCTGTGGACCAGAGAAGCTTAAAAACCTTGTTCAAGGGCCAAACAGTGGCAGCTTGGTCGTGCTGAGGGCTTGAACCCTTGACCCTCTGATCAGTAAACCAAAGCCTTAATCATTGAGCCATCAATGTGACTTTATACACGCCCCATTAAATATAGTGTCGATAACGTCCTCATCTTGTGCCTTTCGGAATCGGAGTGTAGTCATGTTCCTGTACTTCAGTGACAGCTAAGGCCATGTCCACACTAATAGGTTTTCTTTTAAAAATGCATTTTGTTTTTCTCCATTTTGGCTCCAATTCAAGTTATTCAAGTTGTATAAACATCTACAGACTACTTTTAATAGTTTACAGACAGCACTGCCAAAGTTAAAGAAATTGGGAGTAAGCATGGACATTCTGGTCACTTTTTACTGCCAGCTTTTCCTTGGAGATTGAGAAGATCAGTTTTCCTCACCCAGGACCCGAGAGATTCCATTCCCCATGGGGTTGGATGCTTTACCTCAAAAGCCACGAAGGAATGAGCTCAACACTTTCAGGCTCCTGCAGAATCCATACTAGATCCAATACTCATTGTTGTGGTACATCTCGCTAGTCTTCTTTTAGGTTTTAATCCACAAGAAGAAGAGAAAAGGCTGATAACGCCAGTGCCATTTTTAACTTAGCAAACGTGATTGAAGAAAGCTACACAAATCCGTTAGTAATAATCACAGCTCACTTTATATATTTACAGTTGTAAATCTTCTGGTTTCACTGTTTGGATGCTAAAAACAGACTACTGCCACCTGCTGGTATGGAAGACTTATGTTCTCTAATGCAAGCACACAACATACACGTTAGTTGGCACGTGTAGTCTGTCCGGTGTGTTCTAGTGCAACTTTTTTGCACCAACACAAGGCAATCCCACATTTGGCTTTGCACAGAGATAATTCTTTGCCGTGGGGTTCGGTGTTTCTTTACCTTAAAGGAAATTGTATCTGAAAATCTGAAAATAAAGTTTTAATACTTTGTCGATCAAACCATCCGTCACTTACTGTCTACTTCCCACACCTTGACCTGTGAGTAGCTGATATTGAGGTCCACACGCCTTCTTTCGTAAGCGAACTATGAATAAATCTACAGAAAGTCAAATCTCAGATGAAAACAGAGTGTAATTCTGCATTGAATTTATCCGCTTTCACTGCCAGAGTGTTTGATATGTGGAGAGAAATTGGCAAACAACAAACAAAAAAAACGTAACGTTGAATAACATTTCCAAACAGAGCCCACAGCATTTGCTGAGAAGTTCCCAGCTGAAGAGGAACAGAACAGAACCATTACAGAACTGCTGCAGAAAACTGAGCGGAGCAAATTTTTAATCCGTACACTTCAAAGTCAGCAACAGTTGCGACCTTGCGGCAACTCGAGAGATAATGAAACGTGTGAACCCGCTCACAGACGGAGAATAACAGGGGGTATTAAAAAAGTTTTGAGACTAGTTTTGTAACACACCAACAGATGGCAGCACAAGGCTGCATGCACAGTCACAGGGAGCACCGATTTTTATAAGTCAGTGTGGCAAAAGACATCGTTCTGGAGGCAGCTGGTGCTGTTCTAGTGCTGTTCTGGTGCTGGTGCACCCTGTCACTGAGCTCCTCCTCACACGTGAAATGGCACGATCTCACCTCCGCCCCCCCCCCGCCCCCCCCCCCCCCCCCCCCATTTGCCAGATTTGGCTCTTGCGGACTTCGCCCTCTTCCCGAAGATTAAGATCTGGCTCAAAGGTAACCGTTTTGACACCGTTGAAATTGAGCAACACTGCCACATTTTGCCAGGAACAAAAAGATATTAATTGATAACATCCACATACAATTGAAAGCACACAAGTGACACCTAGTGGTGCAACTTGACAACTACCTTACATTTGCATAAAACAACAAATGGTATTATATTAATTTAAAAGGACAAATAAGTTTTGCGGCTCCAGGCAAATTGTATTTGGTGGGAGAGGGGCCAAAATGGTTCTTTTAGTCGTAACGGTCGCATACCCTTGGTCTAAGACTTGTCAATATTTGATTTTTAATTGAAATAAAGTTTACAGTCAGTAGAGGGCTCTTGAAATCCAGCTGTCGATTTGGGGGGATATGAAAGGAAACCAGAAAACCAAGAGATAACAAGAACATTCAGAACTTCACACAGACAGTAAAGTTCAGGTTCAGACACTAAAGCTGTGAGTCAGCAATACTCAGAAAGGGTGTTAGTTCAAATCGCAGCACCACCAAGCTGCAACATTTGGCCCCTGAGCAAGGCCCCTAACCCTCAGTTGTATAAATGAGATAATAAAGTTGCTTAGGATAAAAGGGTTTACCAAAATTTCCCAAACATAATTGTAAGCATTTTGTTAAGCATAGAATAGATCTAGTTGGATGACTAGTTTCTAAAAGTCGAAGAACTCTGAGAAATGTCCCTGCACTTCCAAATCTTCTGTATAATAATAATCATATTATACTGAATACTGGGACAAACCATATAAAAGAATGCAAAGACATAAATTATAATGCACAAAAGTATTGGGACACGACTTTTATTCTGTGCCGTTTTCCTCATCCGGTTATTCCACGCACTCAAAATGGTTACACCATGTGGCTGTTGCATGCAGAACCGCCAGTGGACAGCAGGGGGCAATGTTTATCCATCCAACTACTGTGCATAAAAAGAAAAAAAAATAATAATGTAATTTGAGACACCAGTGTAGAAAGCGGCTGAGAACATTTACAGCATTTGGCGGATCCCCTTACAACTAAGCAGTTGAGGTTTAAGGGCCTTGCTCAAGGGCCCAGAAGTTTGGACATGCTGGGATTTGATTTTGTGACCCTCCAAACCCTAGTCCAATGCCTTAAATACTGAGCTAGCACTTCCCTCTGGGTATATACACACACACACACACACACACATGCACGCACGCACACGCACACACACACACACACACACACACACACACACACACACACACACACACACACACACCTGTAATGGACTTTGCATTTACTTTAACTACAATACTGAAGGTGAAGCAGCACCTTGACCACCTTCAAGGGATGTGTTTACTGTAATGGAATCTACAGGAGAACTACTGAGGGTGATGAGGTCTGCTGAACTGATCACCAGGTCAACACTGTCCATGAATTCTACACCAGGCAGAGCAGAGATGTGAAAATATCACACACACACACACACACACACACACACACACACCAGGAAAAAAACCTCTACACCCACATGGCCTGGACTGCAATGCTAATGAAAGGAGCTTCTTTCCTCAAGCCTTCAGAGCTCATCACCATCAACACCCTTCAGCTCCTGTGCACATGACATTCACTCATACAGACATCCACCCACCCCTCCACATCACACACACACACACACACACACACACACACACACACACACACACACACACACACACACACACACACACACACACACACACACACAGAATCCTTAATCCAGCCTCAAAGTTCTTGAGTTGCTCATTAACTTTATGGATCTTTAGGATGTTGATGTGAAACCATCCTCACACAGAGTGTCTCCATACGATGAGAACCAGAGGGCATCAGGATGGATCGAGCAGATCTGAGGGCAAGAAGAGATGAGAAGACTGGTCACCGGTACCTCAGGAGAGAGAGAGAGAGAGAGAGAGAGAGAGAGAGAGAGAGAGAGAGAGAGAGAGAGAGAGAGAGAGAATAAGAGAAGCTGGGCATCATAAAATAATGATTGTTACATTTTAATTAAGATAATAATAATAATAATAATAATAATAATAATAATAATAATAATAATAATAATAACACTTCAGCACGTCTCTATTCTTATAAAATCAAGAAAAATAAAAAATATATATTAAATTTATTCACGGTTAAAAGTGGGGGGAAGTTCATCTGAGTTTTTGTCGATTCAGTGACATGTGGAATTTTCTGAAAAATCATCATCAGAAAACTGAACATTTCTGGAAATTCGTAATCCTCAAAATTCCTAAAAAGATCTGACAATAAGGATGAGAAATCCTGTGGTCATTATATCACCTTGAGATTCTCATTATATAATATACATTTAAAAAGAAAGAAAGAAAGAAAGAAAAAGAAAGAAAGAAAGAAAGAAAGAAAGAAAGAAAGAAAGAAAGAAAGAAAGAAAGAAAGAAAGAAAGAAAGATTACCAGAGTAGAAATAAAGGTGTAGAAGAAAGAATGAAAATCAAATGATGAATAAAGGTAAAGACAAGAAAGAAAAAAGAAATAAAAGAAAGAAAGAAATTATAGTGTGTGTAATAAAAGCATTAAGACGTGTGTGTGCTTGTGTGTGTGTGTGTGTGTGGTGTGTGTGTGTGTGTGTGTGTGTGTGTGTGTGTGTGTGTATAAAGTAGAGGCACGTGATCATGAGTATGAAGCGGATGAACGTTGAGAGGAAACTCCTATGTTTCAGTTACACGGTGCAAATGTGTTTGTATTTGGGTGTGTGCATGTGTGTGTGTGTGTGTGTGTGTGTGTGTGTGTGTGTGTGTGTGTGTGTGTGTGTGTGTGTGTGTGCATGTAGCCACTCTGATGTGGGTCATTACCCCTCTCTCTCCCGGGGGGAAAAGCAGAAAGAGGAGGAGGGGTGGATGGATGAGGGAGTGTGTGGGGGGGTTGAGGATCTCAGGGGAGAAGAATCCAATAAATCAGCCCACTGTCTCTGTGCTGACATGAGACTTGTCTGTAAAGTGTGTGTGCATGTGTGTGTGTGTGTGTGTGTGTGTGTGTGTGTGTGTGTGTGTGTGTGTGTGTGAGAGTGTGAGAGTGTGAAGAAAGACAGACAGACAGACGGACGGACAGAGGGAACGAGAGAACGAGTGAGAATACATCTTCCACTCCAGTGGCATCTTTTGCACGGATGTGGATATAAAAAGATGGTGTTCGTGCGCTCGGATGCTCTGTAACAGGACTGGACGCTTTAGGACTCGTTACACAATTCCGGATCCAAATCCAAAACAAACCCAAAACGAACGAATCATCGGTGCATTTCGCCTCTTTGATGCTTCGGGGTCAAAAAAAGAACAAATGATAAAAAATATAACTCTCATGTCAGGAACATTTCTACGCCTTGGACCCTTATACCTGCATTGTGCATTCTTCCTAAAAATAGCCTCTTGTTTATCATGTTGAATAATCAACACACATCCTGCAAGCCAAACACACACACACACACACACACACACACACACACACACACACACACACACACACTGCAGCAGCTCCTGCCATCCGCCAGCTTCGCCGTACCACTATTTCTAATAGAAGCTGGAAGGAAGACGAGCTCTTGGCATTAAAATTCATACGGGTGGTGAGGTTGAGGTGTGTGTGTGTGTGGGAAGGGGGGTGGGGGTGTTAATACTTCCCAGCTCCTCCTCTCTCTATAGCCCAGCCATTTCCATCTCTCTTTCTACTCCTCTCCTTTCTTTCTGCCCTTCCCTTCACACTGCTCTCCCCTTATTTCTCAGCAGCACCTTGGGATGGGCTTGTGATTCCTTTCTACACTGAGAAAATGACTTTTTTTCCCCCTGTTCTTCTCCTCAACATCTCCAATTATGGCCCAAGCTAAGGGCCTTGTGCCGCTTTGGCATACCAATAAACAGTGTCAGGACATTTTTATCTTCAGCAGGACGGTTTAGTCAAATCACCCGAAAACAAGGTGCATTTTATTGGTGTTTTGTTTATTTCATTGTCAGAGAATCGGTTCTATAGAACAGAGATTAAAATATTAGATTATAGAAGAATCAGAATCAGATTTATTGCCTGGTATCATGTGCTGCATGTGCAAGAAATTCCTCATGGTGTGCTGGTGCTTTTAAATATATATATATATATATATATATAAACTACAATAAAATAATCAATTAATACTTAATAAATGGTACAAATAATTAAGTAGTAAATAGACTTTAAGACAACGACTGTACAATTAGTGCTGGAAAGTGTGACTTCAGAATATAATCATTATATCACACTTTATTATTATCTAATATAGATTTCATATAGAGAGAAAAGATATTATAATCATCTACTTTAATATATATATAAACTTTCTAACCACTAGACCACCAGGGACCTTCTATCTATCTATCTATCTATCTATCTATCTATCTATCTATCTATCTATCTATCTATCTATCTATCTATCTATCTATCTATCTATATTTATTTTTGATTATTTTCTTTCCACACCTCTTGTTTTCGCTTATTTTCTTATATTTTATCATATTGTATTGTTTTTTTTCTTTCTCGTTCCTTTTATGTGATGCACAATCAAACTTTTATTTTATTGCGTATTAAGTTTTATTCTGCATATCACACACACACACACACACACACACACACACACACACACACATGATATATTTACAGATAGATAGATAGATAGATAGATAGATAGATAGATAGATAGATAGATAGATAGATAGATAGATAGATAGATATGCATGTATTTTTGACATACGTTCTAAAAAAAATTGGTGCATAAAATACAAGAAGCTATTAAACAAAACACAAACAAACAAATCCCAACCCTTCTTTTTTCTTTCTTTCTTTCTTTCTTTCTTTTTTTTTGGTTGAACAAAAGCAATCAGTGCACCGAAAGGGTTAACTCGTGCTCGTCCCTGCATCTGATTGGCGCTTCGCCTGCCCGTTGTACCGACGCGGACCAATGAAATCGCACCAGTCCCCGCGCCCCACGTGGGTCTCCTGCGCTCTGATTGGCGGAATCCTGTAGCGTTGATTGTGGCTGGGTCGAACCCCACGTGGAGATTTCATTCAATCAGGGAACAATCGGTGCGATATTTTTCCTCTTTTATTATTTTGTATCGAAATCGTGCGCGTTCTGTTTCTATCATTTGGTAAATGCAAATAGGGACGTTGTTGTGTCCTGTACATGGTGTGCAACTGATCAAGAAAACACACAACACAACACACACAAAGAAGATGTGGGTTTTTTTTTAGATTGCTGCTGGTCCACACTCAGATCTGGACCATGCCATAATTTTCTGAATGATAAATCCGGACCATCACAGGGCCTTGATTTCATCTCCACTGCTTCATCCACAACTTCATGTGTGTGAGATCATTTAGATGAGATAGAACACCCCCCCCCACACACACACACACACTCTCTCTCCTCCTCCACTACCACCTCCTCCTCCTCATCCTCAGTTGCGCGCCGCGGGAGGGATTTGCGTGTTTCCCACAAGAAAAGAAGTCTCAAATGTCCCATTGAAAAGGCGGCCGAGGTTCTCAGTAAAGGGAAGGAAAGAGAAAGAAAAGAAGAGAAGGGAAAGGAAAGGAGGGAAAGAAAAGCAGAGACGGAGACAAAAGAGGCTGCGCATGCACTAGATGTCGGACTCCACCGGCTTCTCCTCGACCACCGAGCTATCTTCATCTTCTTCTTCATCTTCATAGTATTATTTTTTGTTTATTCCGAGACTTTTGAGCAGCAGGGTGGAGGATCAGGAGCGCTTGCGTGGTTGCTTTCTTTCCTCTTGTTCTCTTTCTGTTTCACTCGAAACGTGGAGACGGATCTCAGGCGCATCCACACGCTGCTCCTGTTCCTGCACGGCGCCTCGGCCACAAGCAGAACAAAGAGAGTTCGAGTGAAGAAATGAGTCCTGCTTCAACCCAACACTGAGGCGACACCAAAACGCACTTGTGAGCTCTCCTGCTCTTTCTTTTGCATCAACAACAAGAAACAAACAGTAACAAACAAACACTGGGAGAACATCGCAAAACCACACCATGTTTCCACAGAACCGACCATCGGTAAGTTCCACCACTTGTATTACTCTCATTAATAATCCTAAACATCACCTTTGTGAACTGAAATGCGCTTTTTTTGGTTCCTCCACTGGATTCCACACATGTAGTAAATAATCAGCAGTTTCTTTCAACTGGGTCAAAGCTTGTAAACAGGCCTTGGGGGAGGGGAGGGAGATGTTGGTGGTGGTGGTGGTGGTGGTGGTGTCTCCTACAAGCAACCATAATCACTGGTTTGTCCCAAGGTTCTGCGAAGAACCTCCAGGAGCCATCCAAGATCCAAGTGGACTTCCTGGTAGCTTTCTCAGTTAAATGGAAAACTTGTGTAGAAAGGATACTGAATGTATATGAAGGTATTGCGCTCTCATATGGATTGCCGGAGCTCCATATATTTTTTTTGTACGAAATTTCAGGATAAATTAATACACTGAGCAATTGAGGGATAAGGACCTTGCTCAAGGGCCCAGCAGTTGCAGCTTGATGGTGCTGAGATTTTAAACCCATGACCTTCTGCTCAGAGGTCCAACATCTTAACCCAACATCGTTTCTCAATTTTTTTGATGTAGATATTTTTTATCGTGTAGTAGTCCAGGTACAAAGTAACGAAATCCAGTTTTGTGCTAGTATTTGAATAATTTACCCACACACACACCCACCGTCTCCAATTCCTGTTAACCACCGACCCCAAAAATTCCTCCTCTCCCATTTCCTATGGGAACTTCTGCGGCTTTTTCTTCTTTGAGCTTTTGATTCAAGCGGTTGGATGGATTGATGGAATCCTACCTTACAGTAGGCTGAACATCCACACTACAGAGAGAAACCATGCGCCTCCATCCAACCACCACTTATCCATAATGTTTGGTGTGGAATACACAACCTGAACCTCATTCTGGAGGCAGGTAATAATACATTGTGTCGTCTTCTTCCCATAGTTCGTACAGACATCTATTTTATAGACCACATTGATCATGTAGTAACTTTATAAATCATCTTTCATAGGTATTTAATAAACATATTATTTTATAAAGGTTTGTGGACACCTGAGTATCAGATTTACTGGTATTTACTTTTTTTCCCCACATTATAAGCGCCTCTTTCTTCTGGGCAGATGTTCCTCTAGATTTTGTGGAGATTCAAGGAGACACAAGGGTAAAGTAAAGTCAGGTACTGATGTAGGTGAGGTGAGGAGACCTGGGGTGCATCCAGCATTCCAATCATGTGGTTCTTCCCCAAACAAAGTTCCTACAAACTCAGACACACACTTGTATAGGATGCCGTTTGGAGCTCGTTCGACAGAGTCGAGGTCAGAGCGCGACAGCAGATGTTGTTCCACGCCAACCCATGGAAAGCACATCTTCATGGAGGTTTGGGTCGCCCCGGGTCAAGCGAAGGGAAAATTTCATTCAAAGCCCTCCTATACAATTGTGACTTAAATTTAGTAGGAAAAGTTCAGAGAAGAACCACATAAGGTCTGGAAAATTCTTTATCTCACGGAGAACCTTGACTGTGAGCGCGAGCAAAAAAAAAGCCCTGATTTCAGTACCATCTTCTGTGACTATGTAGAAATATACACAAAGCACATACGTATCTAATGATCAGGTCGACACAAACATTTCTTCATACCGTGCATGACTTTGGTCTCCACTGTGGCTTCAGGAAAGTGCAGGTCTGAAGCTGTAAACATCTCCACGCTACTGTTTTGTTAAGCTAACAACATCACCGTCCAGGGCAGATGTAACTTTTTTACGGTTGTCTTCTGCAGAACCAATGACCTGCGAGCCATAAACCGTTTTTGGTTTTCGATGGGCTCTCAAAGGGAAACCAGTTGGAGGAAGTGTGACCATGTGTTAGACTGTAGGAATACACATTGCTTTCTATACTCGTTTGTGGTCCAGATTTGATCTTGAGGAAGTTTGCAAGAATTTTCAAAGCTGCAAACTTTCCATGGGAATTAACAGAAATGAGCAAAATGTGGGTTAAAACGACCAGATTTAATCCAGTTTCTACCTGCACGTTCATCACACGCACACAGCACATTTCCTGCGAGATTAGAGGCCACGCCCCCTACATGCGATGTGCATGCATTCCTGCATCACAACACGCGTGTCAAAAATTATCTCGATTACATCGAATCATGTTTAAAACTTGCTTGTGCTGTGTCGGCGATTTTGCAACAAAATGATACAAACAGTAAAATCAGTCAAAGATGTTTTGAAACTGTAGTGCATTAGTTTCCATGCACGTCAGATCGACCAAACAAATACATTCCTGCTTAGTTTTTCCCCCCGTAGAAAGTTTTCCGCCCCTTTGCAACTCGAATCTTGAGACTGAATCCCAGTAATTCCAGTTTGATAGAAATTCTAGGAGTGTCCCCAATTGTTCCCATCTTGCGATTGGACATTTTCCACATCTCCAAATGCTCCTAATCTTCAGCTCACAGTAGTGTCTTTAAGCGTCTGACTCATTCCTACTCATCATCTCTTCTCCATGGAATTCGTGAGCACTCTTTCCCGGTTCATGAGCGAGTTCCTGCCAGAAGGCATGGCTTGATGGAAATCCCTCGAACGGAGCAAACAAATACTTTTGAGAATATTCTTTAGTAAGGGAGCCACCTCGAGCAATTAACACAGCTGACAACCCGGCTGGCCGGCATCGCTAATGTATCCTGACAGCAGTGGAAATTTGCATAACGAGCTCGTGGAGACAGGAGAGAGAAAAGATGTGGCACTAATGAAACAGGTGCCTGGCATAACCCCCTCCCCCTCAACACACACACACACACTATCCCATCCCCCTTCTGTCTAAGTGAGCGATTACGAGGACATTCCTAGAAGCTTCGAGCTGCCAGGGCCTGAGATCGATAAAATAGGACCCTGTCTGGGTCAGATTCCTGGGGGTGGTGCTTTTTAATATGCAAATAGCTGTCAGGTGTTGACACCAAATTTAACTGATTTATTGATGGTGGAACTGTAGGTCTACACTGGTGTGTGTTTCTATGGATTTGTGGGTTGGACGGTGTGTGTTTTGCAGGACAAGAGAAGGTCAGTGGTATCAGAAGGTGGATGTTTCGGATGACTGTCAGATGCTGGTGGTGTTTGGGTTCGGCAAGGCGTTTTCACTAAAGATGGAACGATGCCGATGTTTTCTTTACTGGTGCCTCTACTAATGCTGGACTTCTGATCGGAATGTCGTGAGTTCAAATCCCATCACTGCTAAGCTGCTGGACTTTTGAGCAAGGCCGTTAAACCTCCAGTGTAAATGACAGAAATTGTAAAATCATGTTGTTTGCACCAATACTGGTCGTGCGTATCCCCGTATCAGAATTTTAGAGCATCACCTAAATAGCACTGATTTATATTTTTTTAGTAGTTAGTTCACTTCGACATACCATTTAGAACCCTGATTGTGGGATCAAAAGCTGTAAATAAAACCTGCCAATTCAAGTCTCTTGAGTTGCACAGATGATCTTTGTCCAGGTAGAAATCTGTCATTTGGTGCAAAATTGATTTTCTGCGCCGTTTCGCTTCCGTTTTCCATTCGAGAAATAAAAACGAGATAACAGCAACTTACATACTTGCTAATACACGCTCCGTTCCACAGTAACATCTCCTGATATCTTACTTGGCTTGTACTTTGTGGCGCAGGGAAATGGGAAATTTTTGAACTATAAGTTGCTGCTCACTGGGGCACCTGCGATTGTGGAGTTTGGACATTGGAGTGTTTAAAGGCTCTGGCATGGAGAAGCTGGTGTTGGATCTGTGATGATCTCAAATCTTGAGCTATTTTATGAGTTGCTCAGTAGCTTCTGGTTCCATAACATCAACTGACTGTAAAAGACTGTAGAAAGAACATTACTTATAATCACACAAACCAGTGCTCATGTTAGTGATTCTGTATTGTTTAATGACTATAATCACACTCTTGATGTCACCCAAATGAGGATGGGTTTCCATTTTGAGTTTGGTTCCTCTCAAGGTTTCTTCTTCATGACATCTAAGGGAGTTTTTCCTTCTCCACAGTCGCCATGGCTGCTCATCATAGATAAATACACACCATTCACCTTCACTCTTGAATTCTGTAAACAGCTTTGAGAGAATGTCCGTTGTGAAAAGTGCAATAGAAATAAACTTGACTTCCCGTTAGTAGTAATGGAGCAGTGATGAGCGTTCACTGTAAAACCTTTCATAAGAATGGTGATTAGATGGTGAAGAGTGGTGCGCAAAAGAAATTTTGGCATCGGTACCAGTTAGGACGTCATGAAAAAGTCTAAGGATCAGCAGTCAAAAAGAAGTCCCCAGGTGGTCCCCATTTTAGACAATATTGGGGCTTTTCGAGCTGCCATCGTGAGGAGCCCTCGCCACAACATGGAATTGAGTCTCCTATGCCACTTCAGATGTCTAACCAGTGGTTTGAGCCCCTGTGGGATATGAACCGGTTCAGGGGAAGTGTATGTGCAGGTGGTAAAGTGGTAGGCGGACATATGCTGGCTGTAGTGTAGCACTTTGTTTCTCCAAGCCCGAATTATAACGCTGATTTGGCACTATTTTAGGTTACTCCCCTCTTGGAATGGTTTTATGGAGTCCCCACACATTATCCCACACTGCAAGCAAGGCTTTGATTGCTACATGCGGATTTTTTTTTTGGGGACGATATGTTTGGCTGATTTTTCTTTTTTTCCTCCTTTCTCATTAAATGTAAGAGTTAATTAATAAGATGTTATACAAAAATAGTTTAAACATTTATTAAACACAATCCTCTCCAATCAGAGCACTTGTTAGCAGGGTTTTGGTTCCTCTGCCTAAACCACAGCTGGTTGAAGGATCGCTAACAATACAGCTCCAACAATTATATTTTCATTCTATCTTTAAAGGTAGTATCATATTGAAACCAGTGAAATATCCAGATTAAGATCTAGATTAAGAATGCAGGATAAGAACTTGAAGCCCGGGTAATACCAGGCTGACAGCTGGGCAATGTCGGTTGGATTTTGATCGCCGGTCGGCTTTTGTTTTTCCGCACCGTTGGCTTTCGTCTGGCGACATCAACTGTTTATCGGCCAATTCAGCAAATTGGTCAAATTGGTGTAGGAGCTTGTTGGCGAGAATGAGAAAATCGATTGGATGTTCATCTTAGCAAATGAGCACATAAGAAAAAAAAAAAAAACCTGACTAACGCAAACAACGATTGAGTAAAGAAGGAACACAACACGTCATTCTTGCTCTTCTTCTTTGCAACTTAGCAGACATGATTGAAAAAAGCTACACAAATCCATTAGTAATAATCATGGCAGGTTAAAACGCTGCTCTCGTTATATTTTCAGAGTTGTAGCTCTGTTCGTTTGGATGCCGAATATAGTCTACTGCCACCTGCTGATATGGGGGAGTTCTGTTCATTTACGCAAAAACTTAGACGCCAGTTGGCTGTCGACTGTGGTTTGCAGATGCGCCTGCCTATTACTCGGCCTGAATTGCAGCCCAATTGGCCGAAGCATTTCGCAAAATCGGCCTCTAATGAAGACTGTTTAAAGCTATGTCCGCTTTACCATGTGACGGAGCGCATGTTGATTTCTGAACAGAACTAAAAATAAATCGAATAAACTGAATGGAAAAAATGTTCTTGGGTAGATGTTTCACATTACATTTGAGCTGTTTGGGAAAACAAACAGACTCAGGTGTTCGAGATGTCTTCATTCACCTTATTCTAACTGGTTCTATTGGAAGGTTTTCTAAAAACAGGTAAGCTGACTCGATGAAACCAAACCAAAAAGTGCCAGTTGTCGCGTTAGAATCTGCAGTGGTTCTCGGAAAAGAGGGCCGAGTTAATTGGATCCAGTCGTTCATGCTCGCCATGAAGCCTCTTAAATGTTGTTTGGGTTCTTTATAGAATTTCCTTCTTCGCCTTGCAGGTATGCGGTGCTCCGCCAGGAAGTATCGATCCAATAATGGAACCCAGTTCTATGCGAACGGAAATAGAACTGGAGCCAGAAAGATTGATTGTATGGCCATGATGCTCATCAGTTCTGCTATATGAAGCTATTAAACAGACTGCAGGCTTTCAGGGGGAAAAAAAAGGCCCACAATCCTTTTCCAGGAGTCGACTTGCACCTGTGGAACACAATGGGAGGTGAAGATCAGAAAAGGGGGATGGGAAGATAAAGAGGAAGAAGGGAATAGAGCCAAATGTCATCCTCCCACCCTTCCTGTCTCTCTCCTTCCTTCAATCCGTCCCTCCCACTCTCTGTGACCAGCTCTTGCCATTAAATAGCCTTCCTCTTCTTGTTTTTCTGATTCTTTCTTCAGTATGGGAGGAGTGTGTGTGTATGTGTGTGTGTGTGTGCTCTCGCTCCCTGCTAGGCCTGAGCTGTTTGAGTCCAGGCATCTGGATGGCAGATTGAATTGCAGGGTTGGGGAGAGAAGCTCGTTATGAGCTCGAACAATGCATCAGCCCTCTTGTGAGCTCCAACCCCCCACCCCAATACCCCAGCCCCCTTTGCTTCAGACCTTGAAGGAAAGAAATTCCCCTCTGACACATCCCACCCCACCCACCTCAACTATCTACTCGGTGCGAACCTCACACTTCCATGTTGGTAGTTTGCATATACACCTACATTCACCTGTAAATATGCAAATTTCACTGTAATGCAAAAGTGTTTCGACTGTAACCTTCAATATAGAAAATGTCAGTCAAATGTAATTTGGGGGAAAAATCCAGGAGCTGAAAATCTAATGTCACCTCTTTCTCTCTGGATTGGATTCAACTGTTATTGTGCAGGGTAGAAATACAGGGCCAATAAAACGCAGTTAACAAGAAGTGCGAATAGCAACGTATGAGTAAATAAGTCTAATATTAATATTTAAATATACAAACGTATATACAATAAACATACTGTGCGAAGGTGCATTATATACGAGGTGGTATCAAAAAGGTTTGAAACTCGCGCTGTTTACAATAAAGTAATTTATTTATCTACGTTTCCACACTATCCATCACTATCAAAATAGTCCCCTTGCAAAGCAATACAGTGCCCCCAGCATTCTTCAGAACCATGTCCTGAAAGTCTTTTCATAGTGTCAAACACCTTCTGCTTTTCTTTCTGGATCTCCTTGTGTTAAAACGGAAAGCTTTTGGCACACTGACTTATGAAGGTTGGTGCTCCCTGTGACTGTGTGTGTAGCCTTTTGCTGCCATATGTTGGCGTGTTAGAAACTAGTCTCAAAACTTATAATACCACCTCATATATTACAAGTAAATCTGTGCAAATGTGCATCATTTCTCATTTCAAACTCAGGTGTCTCGAGTGTCAAAACCCCAGAGGTTTCCGAACAGTTTCAAAAATACTCTAACCAGACCCCAACCATGCCATGGCCCATGTCATGAAGATAGTACAGTAATACCTCTGCACTTACTGGTAGTTAGTTCCAGAACTCGTGCCAAGTAACGAAACAAGTATTTTATTTAATAATTTTAAGTACTGCATACGATATAAAAGAAACCACGTTAGGACCATTATTTTAGGCTTACAATGCTCAGAAAGCACAAAAGAGAACACTTTGGAGGACTCTCTAGAACACTGTTGTTCATGCATCTGTTTTACCGTGAGACGAGTTTCATTGTGAGAGGCGGAGTCTAGTTCCGGGGATGCAGCAAGTTCTGAGGCATTACTGTATTTTTAGTGATTTGGGTGACGACGTGATCTTGTGTCTGTATGATTTAATGCTTGGCGCTGCAGCACCATGATTTCCTGCATGAATGTACAGGTGTTTCTAATTAAGTAGCTGTTAAGTCTGAAGACCAGGACACACCAAGCTGACAGTTGGTCATGGGTGGTTTTTGAGTAGGGGTTGAATGATATGGGTTTTTCTCTGGCCGATGCAGAGATTTAGAAATCACTGCAACCGATGGCTGATATGATGATTTTTTTTGCCCGATATATTTTTCTGAACCCCGCTTCATCTTGTTAGCAGGTTTTGGTAGCCGAGCCACCAGTAACCTAAAATACAGCTGGTTGATGACTTGCTAACATCATTTCCAAATGTTATTCTCTAAATGTAGCATCATATTTAACCAACGAAATATATAAAGTTAGAATAAGGACGATGGACACACCAAGCTGATGATCAATATCATCACAGCGTATTATCCGTCTCCATACCCCCCTGTCCTCTACATCTGCATCTTTCACACCAACTACATGCATGACTTCCTTCACCACATCCATAAACCTCCTCTTTGGTCTTCCTCTTTTCTTCCTTCCTGGTTGCTCCATCCTCAGCATTCTCCTACTGATATACCCCATGTCCCTCCTCTGCACATGTCCAAACCATCTCAATCTCACCTCCCTCACCTTGTCTCCAAAACGTCCTACATACACTGTCCCTCTAATAAACTAATTTCTAATCCTGTACATCGTCGTCACTCCCAACGAAAACCTCAACATCTTCAGCTCTGCTACCTCCAGCTCCACCTCCTGTCTTTTACTAAATGCCACTGTCTCTAAACCATACAACATCTCAGGTCTCACCACAGTCCCATAAACTTTCCCTTTCACTCTTACAGATGGTCTTCTATCACAAATCACTCCTGCTATCACTCTTCTCCACGCACTTCTCCACACTCTTCTTCACTTCTCTAACACACTCTCTATTACTTTGCACTGTTGACCCCAGATATCTGAACTCCTCCACCTTCTCCACCTCTTCTCCCTGCAACCGCACCCCTCCACTGCCCTCCCTCTCATTCACACACATGTATTCTGTCTTACTCCTACTGACTTTCATTCCTCATTCTGCTCTCCTGCACTTCCTCATTCCACTACCACGTCTCTTTGTCTTTCTTTCTATATCCAGATGTCACACCAAGTACCTTTCTAGCCGTCTCCTTTATCACTTCTGCAGTAGTTGCCCAACCATCCAGCACCTCTTCACCACCACCGAGCTCCTGTCTGACCTCTATGATATTCTGATTTGTGATCCGCATGTTTTGATTTTGGCACATGTTTTACGCTGGATGCTCTTCCTAACACAACCCTCACCATTTATCTGGACTTGGGACCGGCACTAAGAGTGCACTGACTTGGGCATCACTAATAGCTGGGTTTGATGATCAATGTAATGTCAGGCAATTTTTGAGTGTCAGTCGGCTTTAGTTTTTTCGGTGTGTTTAGTCGAAAGTTTTTCCGGGATGAAAGCAAGCTAGGAGGTTAAGTGAAGTAGGTTAAGTCTTAAGCAAGGAAATTCAAAAACAGAACTGTACGTGGTGAGTAATGCCTCAAACACTTGTCGTACTTTCACTTCCTTGCTCCAAAGCAAACAAATCTTTTCCAAGTCTTGTTTATTAAACACTGACCAATGTGGTGAGAGACAGACAGACAGACGACTGGAATGATAGGACTTCCATCACTTCACTGGAGCTTTTGTCTGCTCGTCTGTCTGCATAACCCCGAGCCTGGGCTTTTAATGGCTCTGGCAGCCTGGTGGGAGTATCTCCTTTATCAGGTCCCTATTCTCCCACTTAATTCTAATCCTAAAGCTAAAGTCTTAATTCACATCAAACCCCCCACCCCCACCTCCCCTTCGTACAACTAAACTTGTACGTCTCTTAACGGTGTATCACCCAACAATGCTTCCTGTGTCTGATCACCTCCACCACCACCACCAGCGCTCCTTCTACTCCCCCATCATTAAAGCGCCCGCTAGCTTGTCTTTCATGTGTGTCCTCCTTTCCATTGTGCACAAGGCATATTTGTAGAAACACACACTTACGCGCGTGCACACACAGGCGCCGATGCAGCGATGCTTTCACATAATGTGCATTAGTCAGCTTTTGATAGCGGGCACTATGACGTCCAGAAGGTGGAGCAGGAACGGGCACATCAAAAGATCATGTTACTAATGCAGATCCTCCCTGCTTTTCTGCTCAGTGCACATGTGCACTTTGTTCATGCCCGGACTCCAAACACACACCAATGTACGATTATAGCTAATCGAAAGCACAGATATGTGTGTGCTCACTGAGAAATATAGTGTAGTCCATAATAAGCTGATAGACTGTTGGTATGGAAGTTTGAGAAATTGTTCTCCATAGCAACGTGGAGGGGGTGTTGGGCATTATTATCCCCCACACAAGAGATTCTCCATTTTCTTGCTTCTCAGTTGTGCTGCAGTAAGGCTGCAAAATTATAGGAATTTTCAAGAAACTTTCCATAGGAATTAACTGAGAATTTGCTAAATTGCAGGTTAGTCTAGAACAAGGAACTTTAAATACAGTTGGGGGGTAAAAAAAAGTCTAGCAGGATCATTTTGCTTAAAACCAAAAGATTGAATGCAATTTCAGTTGAATTTCTACCTGCACATTTATCAATCACATGCACACAGCACATTTATATATTCCCACATTATACCATTTCTCGAATCCTGCACACAAAATAACGCCGTCTCGGCGAGTTTTCCCGTAAGTTGCATAAATATTACGTCAATTTATGTTTAAAACTTCCCTCTGCTGTGTGTCAGCTGTTCGGTCAGAAATGTAATTTTAAAAAAAATCTGTTAATTTGCATGCATATCATTTTATGAGCAAACAAAATGTTTTTGTATGTGATCGTTTATATAAATTCCAACAATTATTCATTAAATCCTATTATTTCTTGTAAGTTTCCAACCTGGAATGTTTCCAAAATTCCAAAGATTCAAGTTCTCATAGAAAGTTTCAGAAAATTTACACAACATTTCCCTCCACCTTGAAACTCTAATTACCATCAGTGCGGAGTCGTTTATTATTTTAGTGTGAGATGCGAGATTTCAGTTTCTCCAGTAGCTACCAAGAAGGTACGGCTGTAACCTGTAGTTTGGTGGTCTATCAAAGAGGAACAGCAAAACGTAACGAGTTCTTAACAGTTTTAACTTTTTTTTTTTTTAGCAGGGGTGGGGTTTCTAGTGTAGCTCAAAAAGGAAATGGAGATATAAATCTCAAACTAGTTTACCAATTCATGTGCAATTAGAAAAAGAAATAAAATACATTAAAAAAAAAAAAAAAACACGTCTAAAACTCAGGTCTGAGAGTTAATCACATTCGCAGCATAAAAAACCCTCCTGTTATAATGTCGTTTATGATAATGAGAGAAATCGCAGATTCAGAATTTATATTGAACAACTTTTCGACTCTATGCCATTTTGCTTTTAGCAGGTCTGCATTAGATTAGGCTCTGGCATGGAGAAGCTGATGCTGGATCTGTGGTGATCACAAATGCTGAGCTCATAAAACTCGGAGCTACTAACCAAATAGATTGTATAAGACTGCAGAAAGAACATCAATTATAATCTTATACTCCAGTGCTCATGTTAGTTCTCACTCTCCAGTGTTCTGTATTGTTGAAAGATTTATGATCAAACTCTTGATGTCACCCAAAATGAGGATGGGTTCCCCTTTTGAGTCTGGTTCCTCTCAAGGTTTCTTCCTCATAACATCTAAGGGAGTTTTTCCTTGCCACAGTCGCCACAGCTGCTCATCAGGGACAAATTCACACCATTCACCTTCACTGTTGATTTGTTTAAAGCTGCTTTGAGACAATGTCTGTTGTGAAAAGCGCTATACAAATAAACTTGACTTGACTTGACTAGATGATGGTAGATTTTACCGAGACCTGAGTTGGATCTTACTTGCGGATAACCGATTAATCAACCAATATTTTATCAAATGCATAAAAACTTTCACGATATAAAGTAAAAAAAAAAACATTACTGAATCACAAAAATGTGGTAAAGGAAACAAAAATAACAATCGATTCATAAAAATGATTATATAAATTATAAATAATATAAGGTAGCGCTCTCCGTGCAGCGCGCACTCTCGCGTGTAAAAACAAACAGCATTCTTATTCGACCTCTAGTCTGCATCTTGTCTTTCTCCATCTTTCTTTCTTTGAGTTTATCGCCTTTTTGTTTTCCGCCCATGAGTGCAGTAGTTTTTGGTGTGTGACCCCCCCCCCCCTTTATTATTTTCTACATTTTTTTTAACTTACTAATGGATTTGATTTAAAATATAGTTAAGTACAATACTTCAAACGAAACATACTTAAAAGTAAAATTACAGTATTCAAAAAACGAATTTAAAAAGTAGAGGGATTTAAATACTATTTTATTAAAGTAAATCTAATTCATTACTTTCCACCTCTGGGTGTAACTGAGGTCATTAGCATTATGTAAATGCCACCAACGCCTGTTTTCATTGAATAAAATCCGGGTTGGGATGCAGGCCTACGCTCGCTGATGGATGCTGTGCTGTGAACGTCCAGTTTTAACAAAAAGTTCATGTATTGATGGTGTTCTGAAGATATGATGAGTTTGGTGATGTGATGATCTCCTGCATTCACTCTGTTGTATTTGTGTTCAGAGGGAATCTCCTGTATAAGAATTTCTTTTCCTTTTCGAATGTTGAAACAAAGCTTCTCTTAAACATTTTTGCTTTGCACACAGGCTCCTCTCCAGGGCCCTCCAGGGGCCTCGGCTTCGGCGGTGGCAGCAGCGGCAGCGGCGGCAGCGGCTGCGGTGTCAGGAACAGCGCAGTCCTTAAAACTCACCTATCCCGAGACCCTGGACCGTATTAAGGAGGAGTTTCAGTTTCTTCAGACCCAGTACCACAGGTATAACCCACCTATTTACTGGTGAAGAACATCTAATACTCTTATCAGAACACACTTTATGAACCAAAGCTTGTGGATACATGATTATAAGATTGGTATGTGCTTTTTGAACATCCCATTCCACATTTACTGTTATTATAACCTCCACTCTTCTGGGAAGATGATCCACTAGGGTTAGTTTTGTGGAGATTTCAGGAGATTCATTTAGCCACAAGGGTGTTCGTCTTACACAACTTCCAACCCATGGAAAGCTGGTTTTGTGCACCTGGAACAGGTTATGTTCTCCAGTTTTGTGGAAGCCGTTTGGGGAAGAATCACATATCGGGAAGTGGTAGCTTGGTTAAGACATTGGACCTTGTGTCAGCAGGAGAACATTTACAACTTTCCATGTAAAAATATCTTCACGGACCTGTCTTAGTGCACAGGAGCATTGTCATGCTGGAACAGGTTTGGGTCTCGTAGTTTGGTGATGATGATGAGTGATTTTGGGATTGGTTTACCTCCAGATTCTGAAGAAAATATTTGGGTGCAGGTTAATGATACGGATCCATGGAAGAGGAATTATGGTTTGCTTATAGACATGTTTTTCAGTGAAAGTGTAGAGCTAAACTTTGGGATGGCAGGAGAGCATAGAAATTATTTTTCAACAATTTTAATATAATTTTCTGGTAATAAGGGAACATTGATATTCCAAGTTTTTTTTTTCTTTCTCTAAATATCAGACTTTAAACCTTTTAATTTTCCTTATCAATGTGGAAAAGTTTAAATAAATGCTTCAAATGCTGTCTCGGTGAAGATAGGAAGCGCTTCAGTTAGATGATATTCCAGGAAGCTGATGGAACACACACACACACACACACACACACACACACACACACACACACACACACACACACAGCTTTGATTGTGTAGCTTAGCGTTTGATCTTTGATGTGCACTTTAAATCTCAGGAATGTGGCCAGGGCAGACACGACTGGCTGGATCTCTGGGACGTTGCTGGCGTCCCTTCTCATCACAGCTCTGTGAACCTCTCCCAGCTCTGTGCCAGCTCTCTCCTGGCATACGTTCACACGCTCGCTGCTTCAGGTCTGAGAGCCAGAACGGGAGAATTCGTCTTCTCTCCAAACCCCCTGATTGTCAGGCCTTGGTTTTCTTGCCAGCGTTAAGACCAAATAAACACAAATGTTCAATGTTCAAATTCGCTGTCCAGCCGCTCCGATGATCGCCCGGTTTGTGGATTTCTTCCATCGCCACTGGTGTTTCAGCCTCGTGTATGCTCCACTAGCTTGCTTGCATACACACACACACACACACACACACACACACACACACACACACACACACACACACACACACACACAGGCCGTCTTCAGGAAATATCAGCTCATTCAGCCAGAGTGAGACATAAAATGGTTGGAATGATTTTCTCTTCAAACGTTGATGGCTCCAGAATCATCAACTACATAGTTAACTTCTCACCACACAAGCTGTTCGGAACGCCGGTTATTTTTCCGCTGTGAAAATGATCACGGAGCTGGAGAGCAGCCTCCCCGCGGGGTTATAGATCATATAATAGAAGTAGCCTTAAGATAAATCGTGACAAATAATTCTGAGGAAAAAAACAAGACACCTGAGAGATTTAAAGGATCAGCCTGGCTTTCTTTCGCTGCTTGTAGGCCATTTTTTTTGCCGGTTAGGTTCTAATGCTTTTTATACACACACCATATATTGGGGAAAGTTTGCAGACACCTGGTCATAAGCATGGCATGTGTGTTTATTTCAAGTTTTTTTTTCTTTTGAGCATTTTTGTTCAGACACGAGGGTGTTGGTAAAGTCAGGTACTGGTGTAGATGAGGTGAGGAGGCCTGAGGGGTGAAGTCAGTGTTCACATTCATTATGTTCAAGAGGGTTGAGTTCAGAGCTCTATAGCAGGTCTTCCACTCCAACCCACGGAAAGCAGATCTTCATGGCGTTTGCTTTGTGCGGAGGGTCATTGTCATGCTGGAACAGGTTCGGGTCTCCTAGTTCAAGTAAAGTGAATATTATACGGTACTACATCCAAAGATGCCTTATACAGTTGTGTGTACACGTGGCTAAAAAGGTCAGCTGTCCCAATACTTTTGTTCATATAGCGCATTTGTGGGTTAAAGGGTTTTTTGTTTTTTTTATTCGTCCCAAACAAACGTATATGCAGGACACAACTTTTTAATAAAAAAAATAAAAAGTTGAAAAAAAAGAAGAATCTTGAATTTAGGCACTTCCTGGTTAGCGGCTAACGCTGGCGCTATGGATTCTTTAGTGTTTCATTTCCAACTTCAAGAATTTTTTCTTAAAAGGAGAAAATTCTGACAATTCCACATATCGAGGGCGTGAATGAATAAAGGATGGAAAAAATTTAGACATTTAAAATAAGTAGAACAGTTGCATATCCTTATCGTGTGTGTGTGTGTGTGTGTGTGTATATATATAACAGTTTACATTTTAAAAACAAATTTCAATAAAATGCCTGCTTATTTATTAATATAGAATAATACTTTATAAAAATTGAATAAATCAGATTATACAATAAACTTTAATATATTAATTAAATTGAGAAATTAAATCGATTGAATACAATTAAACAAATAATAAAAAAATTCAATTTAATAGTTTACATTTGTTAGACCCCATTTGAGTAATACAGATAGATAGATAGATAGATAGATAGATAGATAGATAGATAGATAGATAGATGAATGATTATTTGTACTTGTTTAATGAGACATTATCAAGGACGTGATCAGTTCAGTCGCATGTATAATTTTATTCGTAAGTTATCTCTAATCTACAGCTAAGAAATTGAAGGTTTAGATCTTTGCTCAAGGAACCAGCAGTGGCAGCTTGGAGGTGCTGGGATTTGAACCCATGTCCTGCAGCATTTTAACAACTGCGCTCCCACCTCCTTCTCTAATTTTCACATGGACCATCTGAGATCTACTCCTGTGCAAGAACGGGGGTTTTTCGGGGGTTACTTCTTGACCCACTTGGATAAAAAAAAAAAATTCTCACACAATCTTTTGCACCGTGCAGGGAATTTTTACTCATGACCTTCTGATCAGAAGTCTAAATCCTTATCCATCGTGTTCACTGAGCTACCACTTCCCTGCTTTACACTTTTCCGATATATTGTATGCTCTGATCATTCTTCTTATTTTTATAAAAAATTGTAAATAATTGAATGTAGAAATGTAAATAAATGTATTGTAATTGGTTTAATAGTAATAATAATGAAGGTTACTTCTAACATCACTGCATTGATATTGATATCATTCACAGCTTCTCTAAATATTTGATAATTTACCCCGATCAGGCACAACATTAAGATCACTGACTGGTAAAGTGATAAACACTGATTATCTCCTCATCATGGCACCTGTAAGTGGGTGGAATATATTTAGGCAAGTGAACATTATGTCCATTAACTACTTCAGCATTTTGACTGCTTATGGCCACCCATGCCCTGTTCCCTCCTCAGACCACTTTTGATGGATACTGACCACTACAGACTGGGAAAATGCTCTGACCCAGTCGTCTAGACGTCACAATTTGTCAAACTTAAATACCATCAAATATTAGCTTGGTGTTGCTGGGATTGGAACTTATGACCTTCCGAATCAAATCTTAATGGGTTATCAAGACACCCAAAAAGATAGAGATCGATTATGAACTGCAAAAGATGCATGTACATTCTCAGCGGTAGTTTTAGCCTTAACCAGTGAACTCTGGTTCACCTGTAGAAAAACCTTTTAAAATCTACTCCTGTGCAAGAACATTTTTTGTGTGAACTGTTTTGTGGGTGTATTGATGAACCGCCTAGATCCAAAAAAACATTCTTGAACAGAATCTCCTGCGCTGTTTCTCTGCTAGGCTTCTTCAAAAGGTTGCGTGCAAGCCATCGTGGCAGAGTTCCCAAAAATCCCCCTTTAGGTCAGAGAGCAGATTACCGTCGGCCTGCTTTTGACTTTTCGTTCTGTTCCTGCTCTGGTGCCAGCTTTCTCTAACCGTCTTGTAATCAATGCCCCCCAGGGTGTTCATCGTGTTCTAGGTAAAACATGCCCTACCACCACACACACACACACACACACACACACACACACACACACACACACACAGTCGCACAGACACAGTCGCACAGACAGAGCTTAGCTATACATAGCAAGGCTCAGACTTTCATTTTAGCTGTGTTGTTTGAGGTTGATTGCTGGATTAGAGGACAGGACAGAGAAAGAAATGATTTACAGCTGAAACAAGAACAGGTGTGTGTGGTGTTTGGTTGGTTGCTTGTTTTATGTCGCCCTCACAAGTAGAGGTTGACCAATAGTGGATTATACCGATAGCTAGTTTGGATCGTACCTGCCGATAACCGTTTACTCAACCGATTATATATTTTTTAACACACCATGTAAAAAAAAGTATTGAACTTTATTACAAAAATCCAAAATAAATAAACGGTACCAGTGAATGACCTCTAGAGGCCACTCTCGTAAATGTAGAACACAACCCGGAAAAACTATCAGTATCAGTCGACCTCTACTCACATGGGGCACACGACAGATCCGGATTGTTTTTTCACTGCAAGAACATTTTCAGGAACCAGGTGGTCACAAATCCCTCTTCAGGTACCGTAATGTCAGAGCTGCGTAATTGTACGAGATCAATATCAGAGCATTTACGCGGTAACTGAGCGCCCTGTGTCGTGCCCCAACACAAGCTCTTCGTTATATTAGAATGTATTTTGCAAACCATTGGGCACATCTGAGAGCATTGACTCCGCTGAACTTCTAACCCGGGGTTTTTGGCTCGATCCCATCCCTGAGAAGTCTGGTTTGATTATGATGAGAGGTGAAAGTGAGGGAAGGAAACTCCATTTCCATTTCCTTTCCATTTCCGTTTAAGAGGACAGGAAAGGGAACCCTGTGCCAGGTTGATTTAGGAAAGATCTCAAGCTTCTCCCAGATCGGGTGGAGTTTTGGTTATTCATTTTAGTTATTCAAATGGATCCACTTTGGAAAGTGTTTTCAAGAAGCTATTTTTAAATGAAAATGTATTAGTTTGGACATGGCCTAATTCTGAGTAAACCATTGTTATAGGAACACTTGATGTAGCAGGATGGGCAGGTCCAGAATCCTTGTAGAGGTTCTTGTTTGTTGATTGCCGTAAAAGAACGTGTTGTACATGCATGGCAGGATTAGATACCAGTCCCAGGTTTGTGATGGATCATAGTCCTCAATGTGTGTGTTTCTTTTTATATAATGTCCATGATTCCTATTGTGCAGTCGAAGATCAAACCAGGAACTTCTGACTGATGACAGAACTCATTAGTTCCTGTGAATATTCCAGAGGGAAACCTGCTTCCTGTGAGCCACACTGGTGTAAGGTGAACTCCAGATCTGAATGGGAGCAGGGTTGAGTGCTGTCGCATGTGCTGGTATGAAGGCTTTTAATCAGAAGGGAGGGACGGGCTGCAGACAGGAGGCTCTCATTATTCTAATGATCCTCATGTGCGCCATCTTTCTCTCTCCCTTGCACATATATACACACGCACAAACACACACAAACACACAAGCGTTCAAATCATTCCAGTATGTTGCGTTTCTGGCTCGCGCAAGACTCCAGACTCGACACGCAAACATGACTTCCCACGAGGCCACGTGCTCCCATTGGCTCTGGTACAGTTCATGTGATGTTCATCAGTCTTCGGTTTGTGGTTGAGGTTTGTGCAGCACATGGAGCAGGTCTGTGTGGCCCAGTCACTCCCCAGGGAGTGTGTGTGTGTGTGTGTGGGCGTGAGTGTGTGTGTTTTGAACATGTTAGTGGTGGTTTTGTGGAAATGTTCTTTAATCTGTTGGAGAGTGCTGAGTCAGGGGTGTGTGTGCTTTGTGGTGTTTTTTTTCCTTTCTTTTGAGAATCTCATTCCACATTCACCGCACATTCGCTCAATACAATAAGCTCCACTCTTCTGGGAAGATATGTTCCTCTGGATTTTGTGGAGATTTGAGATTCATTCAGAAGAAAGGGTGTTAGTAAAGTCAAGAAGTGATGTAGGTGAGAAAGTGAGGAGGTCTGGGGTGCAGTCAGCGTTCACATTCATAATGTTTAATAGGGTTGGAGCTTTAGAGCAGGAGGTCTTTCACATCTTCTGACATTACTGTTATACGTGGTTCTTCTCCAAAATCTTCTCTCAAAGTTGGAGGAGCACTTTTTGGATGCATAATCTTGTTCAGTAGAGTTGAGATCAAAGCTCTATAACGGAAGATCTTCCACTCCAACCCGATACCTTCAAGGATCTGGCTTTGTGCGCAGGAGCATGGCCATGCTGGAGCAGGTTCGGGTCTCCTGGTTTGAATAAAAAAATGAACTCTCTCTCTCCTCTGAATAAAAATTTCTTGCTACCACATTTAGATGTTGTATACATTTTGCCATCACTTGAGCGAGGAGATCCAAACCTGTTCCAGCATTAAACCATGCTCCTGTGCACAAAGCCAGCTTCATGAAGGTATGGATTGGAGTGGAAGATCTTCCGTTATAGAGAAGCTCTGATCTCGAATCTACTGAACAAGATTGTGCGTTCAAAGGAGTGCCTCCAGCTTTGGAGAACCAACCACATATAACTGTTAGAAAAGTCAGGTGTCTGAATACTTTTGTCCCTTTTGTGTATACTGGATTGTTGTCAGACTTGTTTTGGGTTGATGTTGCCTTCAGAACAGGTATGGGTGGAGCTGTGTGTGTGTGTGTGTGTGTGTGTGTGTGTGTGTGTGTGTGTGTGTGTGTGTGTGTGTGTGTGTGTGTGTGTGTGTGTGTGTGTGTGTGTGTGTGTGTGTGTGTGTGTGTGTGTGTGTGTGTGTGGTCCTAAGAGGGTGTAAAGTCTAATGAGGCTGTCGGTGGTTGTGTGCAGGGTCACAGCGTGGCAAGAAGAACGCGGGAACAGCAGTGAAGCGTCTGATTAGTCTGATCGCTCACACTGCTTTATACCGAGTTATTTTCCTGTCACACGTAATTGTGTGTAAATGGCGTGATGAAATTGTGCTTTTACGAACCGTAGATTCTTTTTTTTTTTTCTTCTTTCTCATACCCCCCACTTCCCCCCTGGTGTGTGTGGGTGGGTGTGTGTGTGGGAGGGGGGGATGGGACCAGGTAGCGGAAAGAGAAAATGCGGGCCGTTTAAGATCTCAGCAATGACGTGTGATCCGATGTGGGAATTTCCTCCTGCACATGGGTGTGACTTTGTTTTGAAAAGTGCTGGAGGGAAAATGGTGATTAGATAAAAGAAAAAAAAAAACCACTCACACACTTTGTTGAAAGGTTTTGTTTTTTTGCGTGAATTCTGCATGCTTTAAGGACCAGGCTTCTGATTTAAGTGGTAGTTAAAGCGTTTTCAACCCTCCTGTAATCACCAGCTCGCAGACCTGCTGTAGTTTTCATCACCTGCATTGTGTAGAAGTAGCAGTGATCTCGCAGGCTGATTGCTTCAGGCAGAAAAATGAGAGCGTTTTTTTAAATTTATTTTTAAAAAAAGCCGGTTTATATTCGCTGAAAATGTGAATAAACCTTGGATAATTTTCGTGTTTAGATGTGATGTTTTTATTTATTTGTGAAGTATGACTTTACTTTCCGTCACGCTCACATGGTCACCTTTCTCATCTCAAAACGCTGTAATCTAGCTGAGGGGGAGGGGCCTGTTTTGTAAATCTGGAAACATAAAAGGGGGCGGAGCTAGCTGTACTGCTTTGATTGAATTGCTATTTATTTACTACTTTGTTGATGCAGTGAGCAGTAATGTTGATTATGGCCAAATGTAGAGATCCTTGAAGATGAATGTCTGGGGGTCACGCTATAGCTCCAGGATGCTGAAGGAGGTGGGGACTAGGTGTGTATTTTCAGAATGCTGAAGGGGGCGGGCCAATTTTATAGCTCCTGGATGCTGGAAAAAAGGGGCGGAGACAGCTGTATATCTCCAGGATCCTAGAGGGGATGGACCAATTATTATATAGCTTCAGGTTTTTGAAGGCGTTGTGGTCAATTCTAAAGCTCCTGGAAAACTGTAAAGAGGGTGGAGCCAGCTGTATATCTCCAGGATCATAAAGGGGTGTTGCCCTATATATGGCTGCAGGAGACCAGAAAGGGGCTACCCACTAAAGTGTGCTGGACCAGCTCCATGGCTCCCAAGACCTGGACAGAGCGGTCCAAAAATCCCAAAAGGCTGTAGGTGGTAACAGTCGAAAGTGTGTGCAAAGTAAACGTGAAGAATGATTCAGTATCAGAAGTTTAATTATGAAGTCCTAAAGAGACGCCTGACTATTCGACGCTTGTGTTTGGTAGAATGATGATTTGGCGTCACTCCATAGTTTCCTTAAATGGTTTATTTCAGGTGGCGTTAATGATTCACACACACACCCTTTCTTTTTAGTGTGTGTGTGTGTGTGTGTGTGTGTGTGTGTGTGTGTGTGTTTGTGTGTTTTGGATAACTGTGCTCTGCTGACAGAGCTGTCGTGGTGCTGGCAGCTCACAGATTTGTTCCAGCGATCAGCTTATCTGCTGTCAGTGTGAGGGAGAGATTGGAAATGCTGTTTCTCTCTCGCTCTCTCTCGCTCTCTCTCTCGCTCTCTCTCTCTCGCTCTCTCTTGTCTGCACTCTCTCAGCTGAGCCTCCAGGCTAATTATTTTATGCAATCATTCCTCTTTGAAATGCCGTGTGTGTGTGTGTGTGTGTGTGTGTGTGTGTTTGTGTGTCTTGCTCTACACCCCTCTCTCATTCTCCTCCCCTTGTTCATGCTTTGCTAGTCACATAATCATGGACGTTAAAGCGCACACTTTTTTTTTTTTCTTCTTTTTTTTTCTTCTCCCCCTCAAACCAGCAGTGACAAATGCAGCAGCATAACGTGACGTGGTCGAGTCGTGCAAGAATGCAGGATTGTTTTTTCTGTGTGTGTGTGTGTGTGTGTGTGTGTGTGTGTGTGTGTGTGTGTGTGTGTGTGTGTGTGTGTGTGTGTGTTTTTTTCCCCCAGGGCTCATTATGACTCACAGTGCCAATGCTCATCAGTCTCTGTTTGTCCATCTGGTCTCAGATTATCATCTTGCTGTGCTGCTGCTGTTCCTCTATAGTACATTTGACCTTTTCCCCCCATTTTCAGTCACCAGCGCCGAGTCCAGCGCATCCTGCAGCATGCTTTAGCTTGATTTGTCCATGAACTCGGTGACCTGTGTAACTGTGGCGTTGGGGTGATTATAGTCCATTAAACAGGATGTGTGGATCTCCATAACTGTGATGCGTTTGGCATGAATAGTTTTTTTCAACAAAATTATTTGTGACGGGATCCAAAAACCCAGACTGCATGGAACCATAATTCAGAATTATTGCTACATTTAAATTCTGATTGGTCCATGTCTTCTATAAGATTGACACACCCGGCTGTAATTATGATCAGATAATAAGATCATCACCCGAAGATGGAAGCTAAGTGGTGAAGGCACTGGACAAAGCTGCCACTCCTGGGGCCCCTGAGCAAGGCCCTTAACCCCATAGCTGTTCGGTTGAGAGAAACGTAAGTCGCTCTGGATGAGGGCGTCTGCCAAAATACCATAAATGTGTCCACAATATCACGTGTTTGTTTGAAAACGCATATTATTCTCTGTTTTGGTCTTTTGTCCACACGGACAGGGTTTTTTTTTTACAGTCAACCGAAACGTAGCTTTTTTTAAAAAAACGCTCAAAAGGAGGCTTTTGAAAACGGCGACACGTTTTTTTCGGACGTTTCGGCGTGGATGAGCGATTTGTGGGAAACGACTGAAAGCGAAAGCGTGAATGTGGAGTGTTTTTTTTTTTTTTTGTTGTTTTTTTTAGGCGGGAAAAACTGCATTTTATTTATCCGGATTAGTGTAGACGTTGTTTTTTTATTAATTATTTTCTTTTTAGATCCATGAATTTTATATTTTGTAAATTGTTTTTGCACAAAAGATCAAGAAGTTACACAATAAAGACATGTTCTCAGCGTTCCTCGATCCTCGTTTGTTTAATCAGGGTGCCAATATTTTTGAAGGGACCTAGTCATCTAATCCTACATATCAGTTTTATAAAAAAAATAAAACCAATTTACAATATGCTAATGCACTACACAGCCAAAAGTATGTGGACACCTGATCATAAGATCGGTATGTGCTTCTTTTTGAGCATCTTATTCCACATTGAGTCTCCGTTTTGCTCTTATAATAAACTCCACTCTTCTGGGAAGATGTTCTTCTAGCCTTTGTGTAGATTCGTGCTTATATTTATCCACAGGGGTGTTAAAGTTGATGTAGGCGAGGTGAGGAAATCTGGGGTGCAGTCAGAGTTCACATGCGTCATCTTTAATAGGGTTGAGGTCAGAGCTCTCCATCAGGAGATGCTTCTACATCTTGGGGATTTCTAGTTCAAGTGAACTTCACTGTCGCATCCAGAGACATCCTGCATTATTGTGGCTGCAAGTTTAAGGGGAAGAACCACATATGGCTGGAAAAGTCAGGTGTCCCAATACTTTTGTCTGTACATTTTATACAGAAATATAAAAAAAATACAGCATTGTAGATGATTACAATTACATTATTAGTAGCCTTGTGTGTGTGTGTGTGTGTGTGTGTGTGTGTGTGTGTGTGTGTGTGTGTGTGTGTGTGTGTGTGTGTGAGTGAGTGAGCTGTATAATAGGAATATAGCTGTCTTTTTATTATTCTTTAAAAGTTGTATAAACATTTTATTCCTATATCGATCCTGAGTGCCGTATCTCCTAATCGTAGCATCCTGGAGATGTTTGTGTGAATTTCTTGAAGTCTCTTAGTCTGCACATGGAACAGCTCGGGTGCTGTGTGTGTGTGTGTGTGTGTGTAAATGCGCACCGATAGATTTGTCAGTTCTCGGAAATCCTGCGACGGCTGTGACTTCTGCAGCGAGGCAATTCCACAGTAATAAAATCTATCAGGGGAATGAATTTAATCCCCCCCCTCCTCCTCTCTTCTCTTCTCTTCTCTTCTCTTCTCCTCCATCCCTCCCTCCCTCTGTCCTCCTCCCCCTCCTCACCGGTGGTGATAAATGAGTCAATTATCGGCGGCGGTGCGCCTGCAGAAGGGGAGCGGATGTGCCGTTATTACCTGTTGCAGCGTGCTAATGTCGCAGTATTAATCATATTCTAATTTTCCCAGGCCCTTGTGCTGGGTGCACATAAATCTGCTGCTACGTGTTCGAGTCGGCAAGCTGCTGAAATACTGCTCTGTGTGTGTGTGTGTGTGTGTGTGAGATGCCATGTGGTTTAGAGGACATTGATGAGATGTCACCTGGTGTAGATATTGCTGCGCGCTGAGGTTTTCGGGTCGTCTAGCTCGTCACACGCACTGACAGAATGACTTTGCTTGTTTTTTTGGAATTTTTTTTTGCCATAGCCTTGGGGCTTGTTGATGAAGGGCACCTTATACACACACACACACACACACACACACACACACACACACACAGACAGGCACATGCATGGCCTGGTCTGGTGTATGAGGTGCCCTTCACCGAGCCCCGAGGCTGTAAAATCTGTGCAAAAGCAAGTACGTGTGTACACACATTATATGGACAAAAGTTTGTGGACACCTGACCATATGGGCTTCTTTTTGGACTTTCTATTCCACATTTAGTCACCATTTGCTTTAATGATGAGCTCCATTCTTCGGGGGAAGATGTTTGTGGAGATTTGTGCTCATTCCACCACAAGGATGTTAAGAAAGTCAGGTAGTGAAGTAGGTGAGGTGAGGAGAGATCTTCCACTCGAACCAATGTAAAGCAGATCTTTATTGAGCTGGATTTTGGGGGCATCGTCATGCTGGATGTGGTTTGGGTCTCCTTGGTCTCCTTGAAGGAAAGATTTTATGAAAAGACGTCCTGTAGAATTGTGTGGCGCTAATTCCGTTGAAGTCGTGTCCCAATACTTTTGATCACACAGTGCATCTGTTTATATATATATATATATATATATATATATATAATGAGTCACTTGTTTACTTGTGACAGAAGCGAGAGTGTGTGTGTGTGTGTGTGTGTGTGTGTGTGTGTGTGTGTGTGTGTGTGTGTGTGTGTGTGTGTGTGTGTGTGTGTATACCTTTTAGCCTGTAGCATGTGAAAATGTAAATGGAACTAACTCCTGACCTTGTGTTCCTCTACAGCCTGAAGCTCGAGTGTGAGAAGCTGGCAACGGAGAAAACGGAAATTCAGAGACACTATGTGATGGTAAGACACACACGCAGATAAAAAACATGACATACAAGAACTTATACGTGTATAAAGACAAACACATGCCAACACACGTGCAGAACCTTATCACGGTTAGTGAGTGTACGCAAATGATGGCCTCAGATTCTGTTTTTCGCTGATTGAATGGAACCTGATGTGGTCTTCTGAGATGCTTCTCTGCTCTGATATCTCTTAGCAAGGTGTTTCCACCTGCAGATCCTCTGCTCACAGGCTGATCTTTGTTTTGTGTTTTTTTTTTCTCTCGCACGTCATTTAGTTTAAACTCTAGTGTGTGTGTGTGTGTGTGTGTGTGTATGTGCGTGCGAGCGAGCGAGCAAGCATTTCTAAAATACTCAAACCTGTTGAGGTGAACTTTAACTTAAGCTCACATTGTTCTGCCACATGATTGCTGCATTTATGAGCTTGTGTGTATGTGTAGCTAATGATCTGGCATTACAGTGTGTATGATACACAACAAAGATGCGCACAACTGTCTTATAAAAAAACACAATCCATTTACAAATGCACACTAATGAACAATACCCAAAAAGACACACAGATACACATTCAAATGTAATAGACACACACACAATCCACATACAAATGTAAAACACACTAATGCCCAGAGAGAGAGAGAGACACACACACACACACACACACACACACACACACAATCCACATACAAATGTAAAACACACTAATGCCCAGAGAGAGAGAGAGAGACACACACACACACACACACACACACACACACACACACACACACACACACACACACACACACACACAATCCACATACAAATGTAATACACACCAATACCCAGAAAGACACACACACACACACACACAATCCACATACAAATGTAATACACACCAATACCCAGAAAGACACACACACACACACACACACACACACACACACACAATCCACATACAAATGTAATACACACCAATACCCAGAAAAGGCTCACGTACAAATGTAATGCGTGCGCGCACACACACACACACGCACACACACGCACACACACACAAGCTATATACATCTCAACATTTTGCATCAGATTTCTTGAGAATAAACACAAGGTTCATGTAAATCCAGTCCTACAGAGATCTGTGTGCAAACTCCAGCATTTCTTTCATTTCTCTCCCTCTTTCTCACACTTTCGCTCTTTTTTTGTTTTTTGGCTGCTAGTTTTTGGAGACGTGCTGTTGCCTAGCAACAGTGGGGGATTTTGGCGAGGCCAGGGCGTATGATAGACAGCTGTCACGCTGCTGCTTTTATTGCCTGAGCTCATTTTTTTTCCATCTTTCACAAAACCATCTTACACAAAACACACTTCTCTCCTGGCCCATGCCTGCTGTGTGTGTGTGTGTGTGTGTGTGTGTGTGTGTGGTGTGTGTGTGTGTGTGTGTGTGTGTGTGTGTGTGTGTGTGTGTGTGTGTGTGTGGTATATGAAAAAGAGACGGAGACTACCTGACCTAGCAGCTGTTAATTCTGCACATGTCTGGTGCCCCCACACACACACACACCTGTACACACACAACTGTTTGGGTCTGTCATCCTTCTATTCTTTTAGCTGTCAATAAAATCTCTGCTCAGAGTTGAAAACTCAAGAAGCCAATCAGTATAAAGGGGCGTGTCTAACTACCTGTCAATCATGTGTCCTGTCTGGTCAGATGTTACCTCTATGAAGATAAAATAATCCGTGTTTTTTTTTTTCTTTTTGTTCGTTCCAGTACTATGAAATGTCCTACGGTCTGAACATTGAGATGCACAAGCAGGTGAGTCTGAAACTTTCATAGTAATTTCCAGGAAGTCTGTAGTATGTATGGGTTTCTTTTTTAACGATAAAATACATGCCAATTTGGTCAACTGAGAATTGCCCCTCCACCATACAGCCTCTCCGGGATCACACACCCCTACCCACTCTTCCAGGGGTAAACACCAAAATACATACAAGCTCAGAAACACACCCACAATAGGTGTCCGTGTGATTGAAAGGGAGGAGTGTAGATCGCAGGTCTTCAAGCGGTGGTACGTGGCGGTACTGCAGGGGGGTCCGCTAATTAATGTTGAATCACAAATAATTCTTTGTTAAAAATTTAAATAAAAAAATGGCTAAAAACATCAAAGATAAAATATAAACATTTAAAAAAAATAAGTATTACATTAAAGTTTTATTAAAATTAAGGAAGTTGATGTAAATGTTTATTAGTTCACCTGATCGTCAAAAGTCAAATGTTAAAAATGCAAATCTATTAAAATAAGACAACTATAAACGACTTTATTAAACTGTGATTTTTAACTGCAAAATATATTTTGGTTGTCTTTTTGAAACATTTGAAAATGTATAAAAATATGCAGACGATGATGTACGTACAACATGGTTGTGATTTTATTAGCATAATGTAACTAGCGTAATATGATCGGCACTGATATTAATAGAAACCAATGTTTGACACATTTTATATGTCTCGTTTATCGCCTAATGGGTCCTTGACCTGAAAAAAGAACCCTGATGTAGACCATTCCTCCAACACAGAGGACATGACCAGGAGGACTCCTGCTCCACAGTGAGCCATGGCATGGACTTGTGAACACCAAAAGTTATTTTCCAAAGCCCTCACACTGACCCGATTCCCTGATTAACAAGGAACAATCTTCTTTTTTACGCTGGATATATCAGGCACATTCAGTCCAGTTCTTTAGTGAATGTATTCTCCACAAAGATAAAGCCTGGTTGCCAAATGGTGAAAAAATCTCCAATCTGTTCCTTTTATAGACTATCATACATCAATTAGACAAAAGTACTGGGACACCTGACTTTTCCAACCAGATGTGGTTTTAATCTGCTACCACAACGTTGGAGGCACACAATTGTAAAGAACCATTGGATGCGGTAGAATGAAACTTTTTCTTCACTTAAACGAGGAGACTTAAACCTGTTCCAGCATGACTATGCCTCATATCCAGTGTGTAAGATCTCCTGCTATAGATTCCTGAAATATTTGGCCAATTGATAACACCATCATCATCATCTACTTGCAGTATTTGGTGCACAATTCGAAAAGTTAGTGCTTTTTGTTCAATATATTTTATATAAATGTCAAAGCTGCTCTTCTCCAACATATGGAAACTGGATCAAGAGAATCATGTACTGGTGGAGAAAAAAAAGCTCTATGGATAAAGTTTGTGGACACCTGCCCAGATGTTTTTATTTATTTCTCATTCATGGTAATAATAGCTTTCACTCTTCTGGGAAGATGTTTCACTAGATTTTGTGGAGATTCATCCAGCCACAAGAGTGTTAGCAAAGTAAAGTACTGATAGCAGAGTTGAGGAGGTCTGGGGATCTAAACCCCATCGAACATGATGAATGTGAACTCAGATTGGCCTCCTCACCTCACTTACATCAGTTTACTAACTCCCTTGTGGCTGAATGAATCTCCACAAAATCTAGTTTGATCTTCCCAAAACAATGGAGACTCAATGTGTAAGAAGCTCATACCAATCTTATGGTCAGGTGTCTACAAACTTTATCTATATAGTGTATTATATCTAGCTGTATATGATGTTTGAGGTTCTTGATCCAGAACTCATGTGTTGGAAGAGATGAGACGTTCTTAGCAAGAAATGAGCAAAAAGCATTAGCAGATTGGGATTTGTTGCAGTTGGAGTCCTGATGATTTACATTAAATGCTGCTAGGAGATGATGATGATAGTTATCAGTTGGCCAAACATTTCAGAACGTTTAGGTAGGACCATAAATTGGGGTATGGAGTAGCTGGTGTGTGTGTGGATCGATCGCAGGTAGGACGGAGATTGAGGTGATTTGGTGGACGCTTTTTTCTCATTTATACAACTTGAGCAGTTGAGGTTTAGAACCTTGTTCAAGAGGATCAGCAGTGGCGGCTCAGTGGTGCTGGGATTTGAACTCATGACATTCTGATCAGCAGTCCAACTGAGCTCCGACTCCCAGTTTTGTGTCATGTTAGTCATTTCTGTAGTTTTCCAAAAAAATAATTTTTTCCACTTCTTTTTGAGATTGTATGTACTGCTTTTTTTTTTCCCCCCTCAACACTGTGTGTGTGTGTGTGTGTGTGTGTGTGTGTGTGTGTGTGTGTGTGTGTGTGTGTGTGTGTGTGTGTGTGTGTGTGTGTGTGTGTGTGTGTGTGTGTGAGAAAGAGATAGAGGCTGTGTATCTGCATTTTCTGACCTTCCTAGACTCTTATTATTGTCCCCCTGCCGATTTTCACTTTGATTCAGGTCACTGCTCTTCCAGTCTTTCTGTTTCTCTCTCTCCCCCCCCCCTTACACTCTCTCTTTCATTTTTTTCTCATCCTCTCATCACTCCCCTGCTCATTCGCTTTGCTCGCCCAAGTGCATCAAGAAATCCCTCTGCTAATAAAACCATCAAAACCTTCTAATCTCTCTCTCTCTCTCTCTCTCCCTTTTTCATTTCCTCTCCTCCTCCACGTTTCTGACATTCAGCCCCTTCCTCTCTTTTTTGTTGTTGTTGTTTTTTCCCCTCTCTCTCCCCATTGTTGCCATTTTTTAACGAGCAGTGATTGTCCTGTGGGAAACGGGAAGCAGGGTGATGAAGGATGGATGGATAGAAGGACAGAGAAGAACAAGTAGAGACACTTGTTTAGTCTGCTGATAAAAAAAAAAACGAAGATCGTGCAAGCGGTCTCCAGCATGTCTAGTAGTAGTAAAATGCCACTGGTGTGTGGGTGTGTGTGTGTGGGTGTGTGTGGGTGTGTGTGGGTGTGTGTGTGTGGGTGTGTGTGGGTGTGTGGGTGTGTGTGGGTGTGTGTGTGGTCCATGGAGATGTTGCTGCTCTGGAGAAACCGTTTTCTGATCAGATGGTGCAGTTTCACGAATATAAACATCGCAGACGTTATCGTTTACCTCTGGTTTTTATAACCCATTTTACCCTCTGGCGTCAAGTCTTCCAGGGACTCCACACATCACAAAGGATTCAGACATACAACAAAATTGGGAGTGTGAGCAAAGAGAAGTCATTAGTCAGAAGAAGCTCTTTATTGTCTGAGATATTGGTTTTAATATCGACCCTACAGACAAAAGTATTTGGACACCAGATTTTCCTTATGCGTTTCTTTCCCCAAACTGTTTTAAGAAAGTTAAAGGCACACGATCGTACTGGACGGCTTTGCTATGCGGTAGCAATCCCACACCTGTTCCAGGATAACGCACAAAGCCTGCTTCATGAAGAGATGCTTTCCACAGGTTGAAAGTTGTGGAAGATCTCCTGCTATAATCCTTCTCACTTCATCGGCATTAAAACTTAAGACTTTCCTAATCGTAGAGGAACATCTTCCTAGAAGAGCGGAAGTTATGGAGTGGATGTTCAAAAATCAGATACGTCCAGGGCGTGGTCGCTGTTGTCACTGTTGTGCCTTTCTTATGGCGAATCCCAGTTTTTTTTTTCTGTAATAAAATGTTCTGCTTGTTCGATCAGCAGACCCGGCACTGTCGCATCACTCCCTCTGAGAAATGTCAAGACCTCACGGCATCCTGTCCAATTTATTAGCAATACACACGTCTGTGCTGCCACTCTTGTGGCCCTTGAGCGAGGCCCTTAATACTCTGTGCTCCAGCTGTGTCATGGCTGACCCTTTGCTCTGAACCTCGCTTCCTAAAATGCTGAATATGCCAAAAAAGAATTTCACTAAGCTGTAAAAGTGGATGTGACGCATAAATGCGTCGACTCTATCTGCCCTCTTGTGCATATATATATATATATATATATATATATCTCCTACGATGGGGTGTCGGGGTTAACGTCAGCGTAATGATGATTGACTGTATGTCATGGCATTGTGACATGGAAGCTCGTCAACAATAATAATCCCACGCACGCTCATATTTCATGGTGTAATTAGCATAACTAACTTGTTGTCATGGGAACAAGGCACTGGCACTTCCAGACACGCGTTTCCAGACCGAGGCGACTCTGTGCTGGAAGAGGGACAGCAGATGCTGGGCATGAATATTTTACACTCCTCTACTGCTCACTGTGCAGCAATTATCCTTAACCAGATGTGCAGAGCTGAAATATTTACTAGGTGTGTGTGTACACAGAGGAAGAGGCGCACGCACACCGTCTTTCTCGTGCATTAACACTCCAACACTCTGTCTCACACTCGCTTCTTCATTCCTTCTTCTCCTTCACGCGATCACATTCATTACATTTCGCTTTGTCTCACTCTTGTTATCTCTCTCTCTCTCTCTCTCTCTCTCTCTCTCTCTCTCTCTCTCTCTCTCTTTCTCTCTTTCACACACACACATACACACACTCCATCATTATTCTTCTCTCTCTCTATCCAGACGGAGATTGCTAAGAGGTTGAATGTGATCTGTGCGCAGCTCATCCCATTTCTCTCACAGGAGGTAAGACACACACACACACACACACACACTTTTGCAGTCTTGCTGATATATTACTGTTCCTAACAATACATGCTGCCCATCTCTTCTCTGATTGGTCGATTTCTTTAGGGCACTCTTATATCCACACATTTTGCCAGTGAGAACTGATGGACACAAGGCACCAGCACATTTAGTGTGTTTTATTGGTTAAACAGACAAACACAAGGGTTTCTATTTTAGTTTTTAGACACCTGGCTTTTTTTTTTTCCCATTTGCGGAAAAAAAGTTTTTATCTTGCTCACTTGTACTTCGAGACCCAAACCTGACCATGACAATCTCGCTGTGCATAAAGCCAGCTCCATAAAGATATGCTTTCTATGGGTTAAAAGTGTGTGGAAGATCTCCTTTTAGACGGATCAGATCTCAACCCTATAGAAAAGGAAGAATGTAGATGCTGACTGCACCCCAGGCCTCCACCCAGGGTTTCCACAGGGCCCAAAAAAGGCTAAAATTAAAAAAAAATCCAAATTTTAGACCTTAAAAAGTCTTAAATTAGCTGTTTTAGGTCTTAATTTTCCAGTGTCCATGTAACTTCTAGTTCTTGTTGCAATGCTCCTGCAGCACTTTAGAATGTTTTCCATATGTTAGTTTTCGTGGTAGTGTTTGTTCTTTCTTTCTTTTTTTCTTTTTTTCTTTCTTTCTTTCTTTTAGCGATACTTGGCATAAAAAAAAGAATTTGGTTAAGGTCAGTTGTTAACAGCGTATTTGTATGTTTTTAGATGTGATATGTCTGAAATGAAATTTTTATGGTCTCAAATAGTCTTGACTTTTCCGTTTGTGGCTGAATGAATCTCCACAAAACACCCTTTGAAACCCAGAGGAACCTCTTCCCAGCTGATTGGAGGTTTTTATAAGAGCAAATGTCGAATATAAAATCGAAATGTGGAATTCAGTTCAAATCTTTGATTTTTTTTTTTTGTGTAGCGTTTTTAACAACAAACTGTCTCAAAGCAGCTTTACACAGATAATGCGGTTATAAAAGGATGTACAGCGGTACCTCTGAATACGAATGCAACCGATTACGTGTATAATTCGGAATACGAATCGAAATTCGTAAAGATTTTCCGTATGTTTACGCAGAAAAATTCAGAAATACGAATCATCCGAATCTCGCGGGCTAAAATTCAAAGGGGTTCTTCCGTACCGCCTCCTACGCCGCTCAACCCTGTTAGCGTCTTCAGCACGTAGCGAGAGCACTGTCTTAGCGCTGTGTTTATCGCTGTGTCTTTGTTTTGTTAATATTCATCACTGAACCGTATCGCAAACACTCTGAGTGTAAAAAAAAAAAGAGGTGAAAGTGGTGAAACGAAGGAAATTAAAGTGAAGGTTTTCCTCTTTTAGATGTTAAGGCACCCATTTATTTAATACTAATTAATATTAGTGCATATTGGTTGAGTTTTTATATTAATATTTGGGGTCGTTCGGAATTATCCCACGTTACATTATTCCTTATGGGGAAATTCGTATCAGTATACGAATGTTATATGAATGTTATATGAACGTTATATGAATGTTAAATTCGTTATTCTCAGGTACCACTGTATAAATTTAGTGCTTGTAAGTTTGTTTGTTATAATTCTAAGTTTATCCCTAATGAGAGAACCAGTGCCGACTGTGGTGAAGAAAAACCTCCTGAGACTTCATGAGAGGAACTAGACTTACGAGGGAACCTCATCACCGATTGTCCATTCGTTACAGTTCCAATCAAAGATTGAAATCAGATAATGAAATCTCACAGAAATTTCACATAAGATTAGGTACTGTAAGTGATATCGATGATATGGGGAAAAAATCTCCCTTCACTTTAGGAGAGACGCACCTGATCATGCCCCTGTGTATAAAGACAACTCCATGAAGATATGCATTCCATGGGTTGAGGGGAAGGTCTTGATTGGTTTTCTGTAGCGAAACCATATGAGGAACTCGATTTAAAAGGGAACCCATCCCCATGTCCCCAATGTCCATTTTTATCATTCCCATTGGGGACATGGGGATGTTCCATCATTCCATCATTATTCAGGTGTACTAGTCAGTCACCCCTCAAAATTTGGTGGAACATCTTTCTAAAAGAGTGGAAGTTATTATGAAAGCAAGATGTCTTATTGTTCATGAAGGTTGGCCCAATAAGTGTAGAAGAACAGGTCAAAGAGGCGAACTATGAACTCCAAGACACTCACAAAACCTGTGATTTGTGGCTACACACCGTGAACCTGCACCCAAACACACCCCAAGAAAGTACAGCTTTTTTCCAGTGTGTTTTCATGTGAACTCACCGCCTATTCTCAGACACATTCTATACGTGAACAGTCTCGTGTTCTTGCATAAACGTAGTTATTTGGCGTGTGCTGAAGTTTTACTCGACTGATCGCTTCCCGTGTTGAATCCACAGCACCAGCAGCAGGTGGTCCAGGCCATGGAACGTGCCAAACAGGTGACTATGGGGGAGTTGAATGCATCGATAGGGGTACGTGGACTCCCCCCTCTGCCTCACACAGTGTGTACTTCCATCTTCTCATCATCTTTTTTAATTTTTTGCATACCCCCCACCCCCCACCCCCAACCCTTGTTTCTTGATTTAGATTATGGATTGTGGTGTGAGAGCAGCGGGAGTCTAGTGGGTTAGTGTATTTATGGTCTTCATGTGGTCCTCTGATGGTCCAGTGCCCCACATGGGATGTCTAAAGTGCACCAGTAGCTCTGAGTTAGTTGTTAAGTTTCCTGGTCCATTTCAGACATTATGAAACAAGTAATATGGGCGAAACATGTACATTGACGGTAATTACGATAGAACACAAATAGTTTTTCTATGTTGTGTGAATGAACGTCATGTTTTCTGCACTACAAGTCTCACTCGAGTCACCAGAAGACCTGTGAATTCCATAGTTTCCAGATTTAACCATTGCTGTGACTCAACATAGAGTAAAATGTATAGTGGGAATAGTAGCTTAGTTGTTAAGGCTTTGGAGCCGAAGGATGTGAGTTCAAATCCGATCCACACCAAAGTCTAAAGCCTTAACCACTAAACTACCACCTTTCCTGAGCAACCCAGGGTAAACCAATCAGGAATGACCACTAGATCATTAAATACATTCACAGAATTTGGTAGACGCGCTTGTCCAGAGCGATTTATGTTTGTCATTCAAACAACTGAGCAACTGTGGGATTAGGGACCTTGCTCAGGGGCCCAGGACTGGCAGGTTGGTGTGGCTGGGATTTGAACCATTGGGTCTAAACTTGCGCAGGGTTGCTTAGTGGGAGTGGTAGCTTAGTGGTAAAGGGATAAGACTTCAGATCCGAAGGTTGCGAATTCCATTCCCAGCCATACCAAAGCCATACCACCTCCAACTTATCTGACACACCAAGCTGCCACTCCCGGGCCCCTGAGCAAGGCCCGTAAGCCCATAACTGCTCAGTTGCATAAAGTCACTCTGGGTAATGGTGTCTGCTAAATGCCATAATTGTAAAATGCTTGCAGGGACACTTGTCTCTTTTATCTTGCAATGGGAGGGTGGAAGCTTAGTGGTTGATGCATTAGACTTTTGAAAGTCACAAGTTTAAATCCCAACTCCACCAAGCTGCCGTTCAAGGGCCCTTAACTCTACAGCTGCTCGGTTGTATGAATAAGAAAAATGTAAGTCGCTCTGGTTAAGGGCGTCTGCCAAAATGCAATGACTGTAAATGCAGCAGAGCTTAGTTTTTCAAAATGGCTCTGGTTGCTACGTATGTAAATCGGCGTGATTTCTTGGATTCGAGGTGTTTCCCGCTTACAGCATGCCACGTGTGTAGAAACGAGATGTCAACCGATAGTTGATTTTACCGATACTGATAGCTAGGTTGTATTGTACTTGCCGATTACCGATTAATCATCCGATCGGTCTTAAAATGGATACTAGATAAAAAAATTTTTAATATTTATACATATATATATATATATATATATATATATATATATATATATATATATATATAAAATAGTCAATTATAATATAGCGTTCTCATATAATATAGTTTAACGTGTAAAAACAAACAGCACGTAGTGTCAGTGATTTGCCTCTACAGGCTGCTCTCGTGTGGACAGGAAGCCGGAAAAACTATCTATGGATTTTTGGCAATAGTTCAACTATCAGTTTTGAATAAACGGAGTAGAAATCGTACAAAATGCAATATGAACATTATATAGTGCAGCAGGAGCCATAGCTAGGACTGAAAATCTTACTATACTGGAAAACTCTACGGGGGTAATACGGGTTTCTAATCATCTGTCCGTCAGCACCAACGTGTGTTTGTTCATCGTTTGGGAGAAACCCGTGGAGCCGAAGCTCCATGCTGCCCTACATGATGCTAGTGAGGCATGCCTGGTGTGAATTACAAGCTCTTGGTAGAAGGAGTTTTATGAAGCAGCACTTCTCATGGATGTAGGTTTTGTTTGGAGATAAATATATATATAAACAAATATAAAAAGTGGGACTTCTAGTCCAGGAAACATGTCGCACTAAAATCATGTTTAAAGCACGCAATCCATAATGAAGTGGAAGACATTCTCTTTCGTTTTGACGTTTTCTCATGCACGTGTGTGTACATAGGGATGTATATGTAGTCGCAAAGCTGCCCCTGCCTCGGTGTCTTCTCACCATGGACACACCCCTTCGGAGCACAGTTTTATTCTTCACTCTCTTGATCTCTCCCTCTGTGTCTGTATCTCCAGCAACAGCTACAGGCTCAACACTTTTCCCAACATGCTGCTCAGTCTCTGCCCATGGCTCCTCACCCTTCAGGGCTGCCCCACCCAGGGCTGGCTCTCGGTGGCAGCTCGGGCCTGCTGGCTCTCTCAGGGGCCCTTGGGGCACAGCTGGCTGCTAAGGATGAAAGAGCACATCTGGAGGCTGTAGCCGCAGCAGTAGCTGCTGCCGAGCACCACAGGGGTAAGAGCCATAACCGGAACTGCCTCACATTCTGTTTTAGCCGAATCAGACTGATGTCCTCAGTGTACGTTAGATATATGCATAGATTGTAACTGTGTGTCTGTTTCGATTGGCTGCGGGGACGTGAATCTACCATGACTCATCCAGACCGAGAGGCAGGACCAGTGAGTATCACTTTATTTTCTTCTCTGTATTACAATCATTTACATTCTGTTGCTTCCTGTTCTCACACTTGCTTCGTCTTTAAGGTTTCTTTCGTTAGTCTTTATTATCTTTTGTTTCTTTATCCTCCTTTCCACTCAAACAAGATCTCACCATAGACTTATCTTACTGCTTTGACACTGGATAATTTAGTACAGTTATCGGAATTAGTTTTTTTCCCCCCGTCAAAGAAGGTGTAGAAGGTTTGTACGAGGTGCTATCAAAAAGTTTCAAGACTAATGTGTAACTGGTGCCATTCGGTCCACGTGCGTTATCACTAAATGTGAAATTCTGCATGAAACTGGGCAATTCTGCAACATGAGACATTTGACATGCAATCCTTTCAAGTGGCTTCACGATCGGAAGGACGTCACTGGAAGACGATGAGAGATCAGGAAGACCTTCGATGAGCTCAACCCCTCCGAAAATGTCAGAACCATTCGGCAACTTGCGCACGATGATCGTCGGAGAACGATCCACAATCTCACTTCTACGCCCTCTTCCAGCTCAAAGGTTGCTGTTTTGACAATGCGGAGATCCAGCACAAATCCCAGAAGGTGCTCGAGACCAAACTTGGTGGACAGCGGATTTTATTGATGCCGGTAGCGAAGTTGGATCGTACTTGTAGATAAGCGATTAATCAACCATTTAAAAATTGATACTGGATACAACACTTCATGTAAAATAGTACTGAACTGTATTAGAAAAATAAAAGAAACAGTACAGAATCAGAATATATTCATAAATATAATACCCCATGGTTTAGGGCGTTGCTCAAGGGCCAAACAATGGCAGTAAAGACCTGCTGGGATTTAAACCTACAACCTTCTGATCAGAAGTCAAGCATCTTAAGCACTGAGCTACCAGTTGGTCACAGCCCAAAGTAGGACCATGTACACTGGGTTCTACATTTAATTCCATCCATGATGGTTCTCAGGCGAACTGAATTCAACACTGATTTGTGATTCAATTAACCCGGTAATGCAAACAACAAAATATGGCTCATGGATCTATAATCTTCCTGTACTGTCCAGTAGAAGAACCCCCCCCCCCCCTCTCTCTCTCTCTCTCTCATGCTGGAATCTTAAACAGCAGGCAGCCATGCATTAAACTGGTTTATAGCTTTCGAGTCCAGAACTTATGGAGCTGATTGGATTTTTGCCTCATCGTTCCCCCCCCTTCTATTTTTTTTTTAGAGCTCCTTATCGAATGGAGACAAAGGCCGGCCGTCAGACTACCTCATGAACGGCAAGAAAAGGAAATCAGATGAGAAGGAGTTCACCGATTACGTGAGTGAGAGTCTCTTCATGTGAACGGTTTTGTTGTTGAATGTTCCACGCACGTCCTGGGATAAGCAATCTGAAGTTATTAAAATGTGAATGAGATGTTCTTTGTGAAAATCCTGGTCTAATCCATCCCTTGCATCCCACCCTCTCCCACCCTACAGGGAAGCGACGCTGACAAGAGTGATGACAACCTGGTAGTGGATGAGGTGAGATGATTGATTTGTTTTCACTGCATGCTACAGGAGGTGAGAGGGTTGTAGAAAGAAGTGTGTGATTGTTTGTGTGTATTTGTGTATGTAGGACCCTTCATCTCCACACAGCGTGCACTCGTATTCCTCCAGAGAAAATGGTCTGGACAAGTTGCCCCCCTCCAGGAAGGAGGCTCTGCCTCAGGCTAGCCCTACCTCCCTGACCTCCTCCTCCAGCAGCGCCTCGCCCTCCCGGAGCAAAGAGCCTCCTCCAGTACGTGTGCGCACACACACACACACACACACACACACACACACACACACACACACACACACACACTCTATTAGCATACACGCACTTGCAATCCCATTCCTGCTTATAATTCTCCGGCAATCTTCTTAGCGGGAGAAATCTAGTACCCCAGGACTGAAACCAGGCACTCCTATGTCTCAAGATTCCTCTACCCCTGGCCCCAGCGGCCCACCCCAGTTCCGCCCCGTCCCAGGCAAAGCAGGTGTGGACCCTCTGGGTAAGTCCCAAACCGGTGCAGCAAAGTGGGTTAAGCGGAGAAACGCATGCGTCTGAGAGATGTCTTCATTAGTGGAGCAGTGGATGAGCAGGCCAGCAGAGGGCAATAGTGATCTTCAGTGTAATTTTGATGGTTTCTTCCAGGCTGATGGCCAGTCAACTGCACAGGGGCAGATCTAGAACAATAATTTCTTGTGGATTTGTGATTGACTTTACCTGAACCTGATATTTGGATAGTAAAGGCAAATTAAATGAGACAGGAAGGTAAATTTAAGTTCGGTTTCTTAAGTTATATGTGAACCTGTATTGAGGTAAAGTCTATGTTTTATTTACAAATTTGGACAAACAATACACATTATGTATGATGCCTATGACCTGAATGCAAGCTGTTAATAAGCTGTTAGTCGTTAATACACACTAAGATCTCGGCAAAATGTAACTATAATATGTAATATAAAAACTTGCAGGTGTACAAAGCAGTTGATAAGAGTTGTTTGTTCGGAAGTTTACTTGAACACAAAGATGAGATTTTATTGTTATTATTTATGGGTCTTTTTTTGTCATCACATCGAAGCACTGCTGCTGTAAAATCAGTTGAGGAAACTGGTTACAGTTATATTTTAAACATTGTAATACCAGTCCTGGGGTGGCAATGCTTTTTCTTAGGGGGGGCGGTTGCCACCCTGGAAGATCCGCCCCTGCAATTGCATCGACACCTGTTTTGTATCGGCATGTGAAGCAAATACGAGGTATCAGAAAGTTTAGAGACTCGCGCTGTTTACAAGAAAGTACTTTTTTTAATCTATGTTTACACAATCACCTTCAAAATCGCCCCCTTGCACAGTAATACAGATCCCCCAGCCTTCCTGCCCCTTCTGGTGTCCTGGAAGTCGTCGTTTTGAAGCGTGTTGAGCACCTTCGGAGATTTGCGCCGGATCTCCATGTGGTTGGCAAAACGGCGGCGCTTGAGCCACGTCCGCGTCTGCATTCTCGGGAAGAGGGTGAAGTCCGCAGGAGCCAAATCTGGCAAGTAGGGTTGGTGCAGAAGAGTTGTTTTACGTGAGAGGAGGAGCTCGGTGACAGGGTGCGCACGTGGTCAGAATAACAGACGTGCCACACTTATGAAGGTCGGTGCTCGCTGTGACTGTGCATGCAGCCTCGTGCTGCCATCTGTTGGCCTGTTAGAAAACTAGCCTTAAAACCTTTTGATACCACCTCGTGTACAGCTGAAATAAGTTCCTCATTTTGAAATGTCGATTTTTACCTACTCTAAATGTCCGTGGTCGTGTCTCCGGCGTCCTTCTCCCTAATGCATTCTAATAAATTCCTGGACTGCTCTGTCTCCTGTAGCCCTGGGTGTGAGGAACCCACTGGCGGTACAGGGTGTGTATCCCCCTGGTGCGTTCGGTCTGCCCCCTCCTGGGGTAAATGGTGAGCTTGCTGGAGCAGCCGCAGCGTACGGCGCCGGTCTCCACCTCGTCTCGCCACAGATGAACGGCTCGGTCGCTGTAGCCGCCGCCGCCGCTGCCGCCGCCGCCGGATACGGACGCTCCCCTGTGGTGAGACTGCATTTTAGCACTGTTTTCAAAATAACTCTACAAATCATACTGGATCTGTTCTCATCGATTTTTGTGCATTATTAAGGGGAATCACATTCCTGATTATACAATTAAACACAGCAGGCGTGCGAACACAAGTTTTTTCGAAACCCCCTCTAATTTCACATTATTGGCCAATTTATGGTCAATTTAGTAAGTAATGGTTTTAGTTGTAACTCACTTTATTGAACAAAATGTATGGAATTGGAACACGTCTATTAAGTTGGTGCCTTATTTAAGCTTTTAAGCAGTTACAGTTTTACATGTGATTAGGTCTGAATGTTTCATTCCACTCTTCTGGGAAGATGCTCCACTGGATTTAATGGTCCACCAGATCCACTAAGTTTTTTCACACCCATAACCATACACAATATGGCATGCAGCGAAAAGCTTTCTACAACTGCTCCGTAAAAAAAATTGCAATACTCTAATACACAACTGGCAAAAGTTTGTGGACACCTGACCATAAAATTGCTATGTGCATCCTTTCGAACATTTCATTCCACAATTGCTCTTATAATAAGATTCACGCTTCTGAAAAGATGTTCCACTAGCTTTTTTTTGTGGAGATTCGTTCAGCCAGGCACCAGTGAGGTGAGGAGGCCTGGGGTGCAGTTAGCACTCACAATCATCCTAGTGAATAGGGTTGACACTCTATAGCAGGAGATCTTTCAAATCTTCCAATCTATGGAGGTTTTGGTTTACTAGTTCATGTGAATAGAACAAAGATATCCTCTAAATTTGTGGGAACAGTTTTTGGAAGATCTGCATATGGCCGGAATAGGCGGGTGTCACACAATGTATATTTTGTTGCATTAATGCCGATTATTTGCACAACAAATTCCTCAGGTGAGCGTTTTACAAGTGTCTAGTGATTTATTGTATGTGCTTACCAGACCACGCCCTTGTTCTCCTACAGGTGGGCTATGAATCTCCCCATCCGCACATGAGGGTCCCAGGCCTACCCGCTAGCCTCCAGCCTGCAGCTTCAGGAAAGCCGTGAGTCTTCAATCTCTCGATATGATTGATCTCTGTCTAATTATCCTGATTGGTGGATTATTGAATGGATTTATTGATCCTCCTCTTCCTCCTCCTCCACCCCCCAGTGCGTACTCGTTCCATGTGAGTGCAGACGGACAGATGCAGCCTGTACCCTTTCCTCCGGATGCTCTCCTGGGCCCAGGCATCCCACGCCACGCCCGGCAGATCCACACGCTCAGCCACGGGGAGGTGGTGTGCGCCGTGACCATCAGCACCTCCACACGCCACGTCTACACTGGCGGGAAAGGCTGCGTCAAAGTGTGGGACATCAGCCAGCCGGGCAGCAAGAGCCCCATGGCCCAACTCGACTGTCTGGTCAGTTTTTCAGAAATGTCTGATTCTTCTGGTGTTAAGAGTTTAGAAGTAACAGTTTCCTTAGAGGTGGGGCTTCGGGCGTAGAGGCGGGGCTTTTATAACTATTCCAAATCTATACACTAGTTCACCAATCAAAACGAGCAGCGTTCGACTCGGCTCTTTGTTTTGGATATAAAATAAATGTCACTCACCTGAAGTGGAACCAGTTAATATCAGCGTTTGAATGTGGGTCCCCGCCCCCTAAATTCATCAAGAGTCTGAGTACAGTGATGAACAAAACCCGAGACCAAGGAATTAGAAGCAGCAGCACTGGTTAAGATTTTTTAGTGCTGATTCTAGTTAAAGTTGAATTAAAATGCGCATTTAAGTAAATATATAAAAGTACTAATACATTTAGTATAAATAAAAAGGTTAGAAATGATAATTATTTCAAGTGCTCTTGTTTATTCTGAAAGGAGGAGAAAAGGGAATATAAATGTAAATATATAAATAAATATATGTATAAAAACCGGCCCTGATTTGTGCAATAAATGCGAACCCCCTCGTGGTCTCTAAGGAGGGGATTCAGTGGAATAACCATGAACCTTTACTCTGTTTTTATCCATTCAGAACAGGGACAACTACATCCGCTCATGTAAGCTCCTCCCTGACGGAAGAACTTTGATCGTCGGAGGTGAAGCCAGCACTCTGTCTATCTGGGACTTGGCCGCACCCACTCCACGCATCAAGGCCGAGTTGACCTCCTCGGCTCCAGCGTGCTACGCGCTGGCCATCAGTCCAGACAACAAGGTCTGTTTCTCCTGCTGCAGCGACGGCAACATCGTGGTGTGGGACCTTCACAACCAGACCCTCGTCAGGTAGCTGTGAACCCGTAGCTGATCCAGCTGTACATCATCATGATGTGGTGTGAGATGACTGATGGGTGTGTGCTGTGTTTTTTTTTCGGTTCTCCACAGGCAGTTCCAGGGCCACACTGATGGAGCCAGCTGCATCGACATCTCCAACGACGGGACCAAACTGTGGACTGGGGGACTGGATAACACGGTGCGCTGCTGGGACCTGAGAGAGGGACGACAGCTCCAGCAGCACGACTTCACCTCCCAGGTACTGCAGCACCACAGCATGATGGGAAATTTCTCAGATGCGTGTTTTTATTAAATAATGCAATTGCTTCTCGTGTGTGTGTGTGTGTGTGTGTGTGTGTGTGTGTGTGTGTGTGTGTGTGTGTGTAGATCTTCTCCCTAGGATACTGTCCTACAGGAGAATGGCTAGCAGTGGGCATGGAGAGCAGTAATGTGGAAGTTCTTCATGTCTCCAAACCAGACAAGTACCAGCTGCACCTTCATGAGAGCTGCGTGCTGTCGCTCAAGTTCGCCTACTGCGGTATAACTGCGTTTTATTTAACATGATTTTTTAATTGAACATTAATAAGAGATTGTTAAAATTAAAATGTTTTCTACGCTTAAACTCGATCTACAGGTAAATGGTTCGTAAGCACAGGAAAAGATAATCTCCTGAACGCCTGGAGAACTCCGTACGGCTCCAGCATCTTCCAGGTACTGCCATGTTTCCATTTTATGGTTTGTGATAAACACTATGGACAAAAGTATTGGGACACCTGACTTTTCCAGCCATATGTGGTTCTTCACAGGCAATTTTTATAATATTCCTTTGGATGTAGTAGCATTTGAATTTTCCCTTCACTTGAACTAGGCAACCAAAACTTGTTCCAGCAGGACAATGCCACTGTGCGCAAAGCCGGCTCCATGAAGATGTGCTTTATATGGGTTTGAAGATGTGGAAGATGTCCTGCTCCTGCTAGGAGTTCCAACCCTATTGAATACCTCTGGCAGGAATTGGAACTGCACCCTAGGCGTTTTCACTTGATTGAATCGCCACAAAATTTAGTGGAACATCAAATTTAATATTACTAATTCAAAAGATCAGGAGTCCACACGCTGTTGTCCATGTAGTGTACTTCAGGTTTGTGAATCAGGTGTACTTATTGGAGGTGTAACAGTATTCGGACCGAACCGTTTCAGTACAGGGCTTTCGCTGCCACTTCCGTTTTTAATTTAATTCCATTCATTTAATGAAATATAAAAAATATTCACACTTCAATACACATTTGTATTACCCAAATGGGGTCTAATAAATGTAAACTATTTAATAAAATATTTCCATTTATTTATTTTTAACGTAATCAATTTCATTTTTGTTGATTAAATCGATTACTCAATGTAATTAATATAAAAGTGTATTGCATTCATTTGATTTATTCAATTCGATTTTTATTATTATTCAAACCAAGCATTTTATTTCAAATTGTTTTTAAACGTTTGCAAATGATATTAACTGCGTTAAAAAAAAATAAAAAATACAAGGAAATTTTTTTGCGTTTCTTCTCCCGAAACCGTATAGAAATTGAACAGAGTTACGTACGGAAGCGTGAATTTTATGCACCGTTACACCTCTAGTGTTTAATGAATAAACCCTGATGTGTGTCTCCAGTCGAAGGAATCGTCGTCGGTCCTCAGCTGCGACATCTCACCTGACGACCAGTTCATCGTGACCGGCTCAGGGGACAAGAAAGCCACCGTGTATGAAGTCATTTACTAACACGACGGCAGACTGGATCCCCGGAGCAGCAGAAGTGGCGCGTAGCAGGAAGAGCGGAAACCGAGATCCGACTTTGACTTTGGACCCGAGTGGTTGACATGGAGCTGGAGAAAGCGTCTCCGCTTTGCTGTTTGATGTTCGTTAGGGGACAGGCGGTGAGGGAGGAGCTGAGGAGCTCCAGAACTGGACTGACCTTGTTGTTTTTTTAATGCTGTGAGAAAGCTAGCTTCAGAGATGCAGGATTCCTCCAAAGACTTCTCTTTTGCTTTATTGTTTTTTTCCTTTTGTTCTTTTTTAACAAGATGAATTCTCTGTAGTGAACGAAATAGCAAAGAGAATATTTTTTTTAGCTTCTGTAAAAAAAAATACAAATTCCATGTGGAAACGAATAGTCGAGGAGCAGCAGTGCACTGAGAAGAGCAGAACAGGTACAGGATGGTTTTTGAGAGTGAAGATACCAAGACAGTATCGCTGCTCTTTTTTTTTTTTTTTATCCGGTCTGTACTGATGGCTTGAGCATCTAAAAATGATCTCGCAGTGCGCAGCAGGACGATGGTGTAATGACACGATGACATATTTGGGTTTTACCTGTTTTTTTTTTTTTTTCTTTTTTTTTTTCTTTTATAAATAACTTCAGGGAGATGGTCCACATTAGCACGTTTCTTGTGTATGCTGTAAGTCTGCTCACAATGACCGGTATTTTGGCTTTTGTTGGATACTTGTGTGTATGAACTGTAAATAAAGCTCCTTAAAAGCAAAATTCTAAAAAAAAAAACAGAAAAAAAATAAAAAAGGAAAGGTTGCAGTTTGTTTAAAAGAAAGACCTCGGAGAGTTTTGTCGATGAAGTCGGTGGACAAGTTTAAATCTCTGCACCACCATGTTCCCACTACTGGGCCCTTGAGCAAGGCCCTTAACACTCAACTGCTCAATTTAGGTTGCTTCTGTTTATGGGCGTCTGCCAAATGTTCTTTTACAAACTGTTGGGACCAGATTTAAGTCACACAACTGTATAAGACGTCTCTGGATGTTTTTCCTTCAAATGTTGGACGGCCCTGTGCACAAAGCCGGCTCCATGAAGATATGGTGTATATGGGTTGAAAAGGAAGCTCCTGCGTGGTCTGCTGTAGAACTCTGAGATCTGGGGTGCAGTCGGTGTTTCAGTTCATGATGTCCAATAGGGGTGAGTTCAAAGCTTTATGGTGGGAGATACTCCATATAATCCAGATGTGATCTCTAATTTAAAGTGATTTGGATGCATCTTATCCAACTTTAGGTTTGAACCACATATGGCAGGAAAAGGCAGGTGTCCCAATACTTATGGCATATACCTGCACTTTTCTCCGTTTTGATGAAGCGACTGCAGGAGGTTTGAAGACGTGATGACAGCTGGTATCTGATTACAAACTAAACTGATTAGACTCGTGAATGTTTCACCGTGGGGGTAATTATCCTGTGACTTTTGCCGGGTGAAATCGTACGTAGCCGGCGAGCTTGTAAATGTTTTTAGGCAGACTGACTGTTTACACCACTGAGTTTGGGTCGAGTGTATTCAGGGTTTCTTCTAAAATTAGGTACATTTGAAAAATCCCAATTTGGGCTGAAACCTATTCGTTTTCGCTAATCGCTCACACCTGATCTTTCCTGCCATATGTGGTTCTTCTCAAAACTGTTACCACAAAGCTGGAGGCACACAAAACACATTTTGCATTTAACTGAACTTGGAAACCCAAACCTGTTCTACCAAAGCAGTGCCCCTCTGCACACAGTGAGCTCCATGAAGATCTGCTTAACATGGTTTGGAGCGGAAGAGCTTGAGTGGTCTGCTATAGAGCTCTGACCTCAACCCTACTCGACTAATGCTGACTGCACCCCAGGCCTCCTCACCTCACTTACATCAGTACCTGACTTTACTAACACCCTTGTGGTTGATGTCCACAAGCACACTGCAGAATCTAGTGAAACATTTTCCCAGAAGTGTGGAGATAATTAGGCGGCCAAATTGGGACTAAATGTGGAATGCGATGCAAAAACAAAGCACACACTACCCCTCATTTTCATGCCTTAAATACCCTTAAAATAGAGCTCAAGCAGGAAGGAGACTATTAAAGGACAACTGTTTTATCTGTGAGCTTCCCGTGACCTTCCCTGTTTCATTGCCTGGTTACAATTCCATAATGAATCTCTCAAACATCGGAGGATGCAAACATTTACTTGAGAGAGCGCATGCTAATTAGACCTTAGACAACACACAAAATTAATGAGCCACCTGACACTTCCACCCATGTGTGGTTCTTCCCCAAAGTTGGAGCCACATGTGCAAGCTGCCCATTCCATGGGCACTAATGCACTCCCATACCATCAGAGATGCAGCTTTTTTAACTGAGCGTTAATAACACGACAGATGGTCCCTCTCCTCTTTAGCCTGGAGGACGTGGGGTCCATGGTTTCCAAAAGGTTTCCAATTTTGATTTGTCTGACCAAAGAACAGTTTTCCACTTTGAAAAATATTCAACTGTTTTGAAATTTGATGTTGAGGAACATTATTCTGAAAATGTCCCATAATTTGTTTACACAGTCTTTCATAGATTAGTGAAGCTCCGCCCATCTTCACTTCTGAGTGTATCTGCATCTAGAAGATACACTATACCCGATCATCTTACTGACCTGCTGTCAAATCAACTCATTAGTTGCAAAATGTTTCTTCAACTATTTAATTTTTTCATTTACGTTTACCAGCCTTTTGTTGCCCCATCACAACTTTTTTGAGATGCACTGCAGCCATCAAATTCAAAATGACCTTATTTTCTTCCTAAAATTTCTTCAGTTTAAACATTTGACATGTTTTCTGTGTTCTATTGGGAATGAAATATAGGTTTATGAGATCATTGAAAGAAATCATTGCATTTATTTCTGTAAAAAGCTGATTTGGGACAGTGTGCACTGTTAGAAGTGCACTACAAATCAATTTGTATTGTACTGAATAAAAAATAAACAATGAAATAAATATATTTTTTTAAATATATTTTTCATATTCCAGACGTAATTGCAGTAATGAAATAAACATGACCATGAACACAAGAATATGAAAAGATGAGCACAAGTTTAATTATATTTATATGCATGTCTGGTTACATCTCATATGAAGTGCTACAGAAGGATATCGCAACTGTGCCTTGATGAAAAGAAAAAAAAACAGGAGGAAAAAAGTCCTTGGCATCAGAGCGAGGTTGCTGGATACTGTACACCGCTTCAAGTGAAGAAGCAAAGCCTTGAGGCAGCATTCGATACAGATATTCCCATAGCATGGTCAGACATGGGGGAATTCCCTTATACAGGTAAGGTGTGATGATAAGGCAGTGGAGATGATCTGGATTGCGCAAGACTGAAATCCTTTGGCCAGCCATCATCTTGGAGGTTTATAGAAAGGAGCAAATACACTATAGGCATAACAATCAACGGAACAAAACACTGTAGCACTATTACTTATTTTCATTACATTTAAAAAAAATTGTACAGTTCTTTTTGTTTGGAAAAGTAGCAAGCGAAAGGATCTGAGACAGGTCTTCTGACTGATGGTTTGCTTTCAGTCATCACAGGTTGGGTGGGCAACCAAAGCTCTTTAAGATAAAGGAATACAGCAGGGGTGGATCATGGGGCCTCTTAGGAATAAAACTAATCTGAACATATACACCTCAGCAGAAGATTGGTATGTGCTTTTTATGAGCATCCTATTCCATTTACTTTAATAATAAGCTTCACTCACCTGGGAAGACGTTCCACAAGATTTTGGGGGGATTTGTGGAGATGCATTCAGCCACAAGTGTTAAAGTTAGTAAAGTCAAGCAGGTGAGGTGAGGAGGCCTGGGGGTCCAGACAGCATTCCAATTTATACTAAAAATTCTATAGCAGGAGCTCTTCCACTCCAACCCGTGGAAATTACATCTTCGTGGAGCAGGTTTGGGTCTCCTAGTAAAGGGAATATTTTATAATCTAGACATTTAATATTATTGTGTGCCTCCAATTTTGTGGTAACAGTTTTGAGGAAGAACAACATATGGCTGGAAAAGACAGATGTCCCAAAACCTTTGGCCACACATTGTGTTTAAATGTGTCTCTCGTAAGCCAGGAGGCACCGAGAAACTAGCGTCTGCCCTTCTTGGCTTCCTTGCAGCTGTCATTTATCTAATTACGACTGCTGCAGCTGCTCGTCCAAATCACACCTGCTGAAATGATGAAGATATTATATATATATATTCAGGAGAATGCTCAAGCCATCATCAGGGCAACATCCCAACCTGGCGCAATTTAACATGACCAGTACATTGATACACCGAATCGAACAGAGTGCAGACAGTAACCTGAGCTCAGGATCAAACCCCAGATAATAAGGCTTGTATATGTAACACGCTCCATGAAGGTCTGCTTTACATGGAAGGTGTGGAAGATCTCTTGCTATAAAGCTCCAAAACTATTCACCAAAAAAGCACAGGTCTTCTAACCTTACCTATGAATGAATCTCCACAAAAGTTCCACAAAACCCCTTTAAAATCTGAGGTACATCTTTTCCAGAAGAGGAAAGAGGGAGAGAGAGAGAGAGAGAGAGAGAGAGAGAGAGAGAGAGAGAGAGAGAGAGAGAGAGAGAGAGATAAGTGGGAATAATGGAGAGAGAGAGAGATCTCTGAAAGAGAGAGAAAAGGAGAGGGAGGGCATGAATGAGAGAGAGGATGGGAGAGAAGGAGAAAGATGGAAAGAGGGGGGAAGGGGGAAAGAGGGGGTAAAAGAGGGAGATAATGAATGAGAGTAAGAGGAGGGAATAAAGGACAAAGAATGGAAAGAGAGAAAGAGAGAATGGGGAATAAAGGAGAATGAAAGAGAGAAAAAAGACAGGGAATGAGAAAGAAAAGGAGAGAGAGAGATGGAAAGAAAGGGTGAAAGGGGAAGAGAATGAAGGAGAGAAATAGAGGGAGAGGTTATAATAAGAGCAAATAGAGAGTAGAGGTGCGATGGGGTTTAGTAGTTGACAGTAATGAAGTAAATATAATTTGTTATTGTTCTTCAGTAGCTTTTCTGCGTATCTGTACTTTACTGAAGTACTTACTTTTTACTCAACTACAGCTTGTGAAATCAGTCGTTTCTTTTTATTAATGATGATAAAAACTGATCAAACGCAGTGATCCACCAATCAGGATCGAGCGCACGCTGATCACCAACATACAGTTCAGCGTCAGTTCCACATCAAGCAGAACATTTAGAAAGGAATAAATGACGAAGAAACTCCAGACTCGAATTCGCCACATCACACGTGACCTCATTTAAATTTGAATTTAATTTGTAGTACTTTGAAGTAGTTGAAAAGGTTTTGGGTTCATGATGATTGTAATAGAAATCAATCAGTGTTTGAGTCATTAATATCATTCTATTAATAGATCAGTGTGCTGAGAGTCACATTCGAGTCTTTTCACATAAACTGAGGTGATTAAGTAAAGAATCTTGTGATAAAAATGATAATAGGAACATTACAGTTATAATAAATCAATATTTTGGATACTTGAGTACATTTGAAGGCAAAAACTTTTGCACTTTAACTTTAAGTTTAAAGGGACACTTTTACTGGAGTCACATTTTACTGAGTGGATCTTTACTTTAACTCAAATACATGTTTTTTGTACTTCATCCACCACTGAAAATGAAGCACATACCAATCTATGCTCAGATGTCTATCAAGAAACCTTTGTCTATATTGTGTATATAAGTGTAGAATTTTATGTTTTTAATGAATATTTTGAATCATTGGCTTTTTTAATCAGTGAAATTCCAACAATCCAAACATCCACTTCAGCTGTGTGTTCGTTTTTCAGCAATTTTGCACTTAAAAAGCATCTCGAGTTGAAGCAGGAACACAAACACGGATCTGTAGTTCTCGTTTCTGGAGCTTTTCCAGAGCACGTAAACGCTGGTTCGCTCGTGCACGTGCACGTGTAAAAAATGTTCTCAATGGAAATAAAAATGGAAAATGCTGCTGTCTAATGTTTCCAACATGAAGCCCACTGAGAGGTCCAGCTGCTCCTCATTACGGTCTCCAGAGAGGTTCTCTCACAGGAGATGGAAACGCCGGATGCGAACAGAACATATGCGTGTTTAATTGGAGCGGTGACTTCGTACCGGAGCAGGTTTGTGAAGCCGGAGAAGACGCTACGCTGCAGTCCGGTTTTTCGGCTCTCCGAGGTGTTGGGTAACGAGCTCTGCTGCATTTGGACCCATTACTGCGTGTGTGTGTGTGTGTGTGTGTGTGTGTGTGTGTGTGTTTTTCTTACCATAATGTATCGATTGTCTGCTATGTGTGTGTGTATGTTTGTGTGAGCTGAAGCTCCCTAAGTGCTCACCTCGTCTCCTGTGAGCTTTCTCCTCACCACTGAGCGTTTTATCTACACACTCTGCTAATTATACGCCCTCTGTTTATTCGTTCTGTTTGTCCCTCTCTTCCTTTTCTCTCTTTCCTACTCACAGGGAGATGGAATGGGCTTGGGGAGAGGCTTTAATGGTACTTGAGAGATGAAGCAGGGGAATATTGTTTGCAAAGAGCACCCATGGTTGCCCACCAAAGCCGGTATGAACAAGCTCCTGGTAAGTGCTTCGCTTTCAACTCATTCTTTCTTCCATTCATCCATCCATCCATTCACCCATCCATCCATCTCTTGCGTGCGCTCAGTAGACCACCTCGTACACTGTGGCCTTCTTATCTCCAGAGCCGGTGACTATGTATTTATCATCCGGGGAAACATCACAGCTCAGGACGGATGAAGACTCCTTAGACTGAAAAAGAGATAAAGGAGAGAGAAAAAGAGATGAAAAGAGAGACAGAAAGGGAGAAAGAGGAAGGGCATGAATAAGTGAAAGTGAGGGAAGAGGAAAGAGAGGAAAGAAAGGGGAAAAGAAAAGACAGAGAGAGAATGAAGGAGTGAAAGAGAGTATGAGAGAGTGAAGGACAGAGATGGGGGGAATAAAGGAGAGAGAAAGACAGGGGAAGGAGAGAAGGAGAAAGGGTAAAAAGAAGGGAAAAGGGGGAGAGAGAAAGAGAGGGGGAGGTGAAAGAAAGGGAGAGAAAAAGAAGGGAATGAAGGATGAAGAGAGGAAAAGAGGGGGAAAGAAAGAAAGATGAGAGAGAGGGAGGGTGTGGAGAGTTAGAGAGCGAGGGATAGAGAGGTGGAAAGGGAGAGAAGGAGAGAGTAAATGAGAGAGAGAGAAAAAGAGAGTGAGAGAGAGAGAGAAAGAAAGAGAGAGAGAGAGAGAGTGAGAGAGAGAGAGAGAGAGAGAGAGAGAGAGAGAGAGTGTATATTAATACAGGTAGAGAGAGAGAGAGAGAGAGAGAGAGAGAGAGAGAGAGAGCAAATGAAGGATAGAAATGTTGACCAGACAGAGACAGAAAATTAAAGAAAGAGAGAGAGAAAGAGGGAGAAAGAGAGAGAAAGAAGAGAGTGAGAGAGGTAGAAAGATAAAGGGGGTAAATGAAAGAGAGAGGGAGAGAAAATTAAAGGACCATCAAACCAACAGACATCAACCACAAACTTAGCAGAGGAACAAAGGAGAGACGTGTGAGACGTGTGAGACGTGAGAACGTGAGGAACCACAGAATCCATCAAAACATACAGATTTGTATCGACATGCATTTCCTCATTCGTTCTTATTTTCTGATCATCGTTAATCACAATATTTTCATGACCTGAAATAAATCTGAGATGAAAATGTGGTTTTGCTGAAATAATCACATAAAAAAAAAACAAAAAAAAAAAACAATAAAGTTCTCGAAGTCTTCACCGAGAGAGGACGTGGAGGAATGTGCTTCAGCCTGTTGCTTCCATGTTGCAACATCAAGCCCTTAAAGCACGAAGCAGGAGAGGGTTGGAGCTCTAAAGCAGGAGGTCTTCTACTCCAACCCATGTGAAGTATATCTTAATGAAACTGGTTCTGTGCTGAGGAGCGTTGTGATGCTGAAACAGGTTTGGGTCTCCTGGTTCAATGAGTCTCATATACTTGTGTGACTCCAAAACAATTGGTTGGAAAGATCTGGTTTCTCAGATCTTTTGTCCTTCTAGTATTAGGTGATCATCTCAGGAAAACAGAGAATTTGCTGGTCATCTGAGGAACCCAATGATTTTAAAGACAAATATCTCGAGATCAAAAGAAATGACATGAAAGCGTCACAGGAAGACTTTGAAGTCTTTACCAAACAATGGCCCAGCATCTTCTGCCTAAAGATTCTATATTTCCTTACATTCTCACATCATCTTGGAGGTGGTAGCTCAGTGGTTTGGACTTTGGATCAGGGGGCCACAAGTTCAAATCCCAGCACCACCAAGCTGCCACTGCTGGGCTTTTTTCCCTTACCTGGAAGATGCTGGCTCCATACGGCGTTCTCCATGCGTTTAACAGATTGTCTTTTCCTGTGCTCACAAACCATTTACCTGAAACACACACACACACACACACACACACACACACACACACACACACACACACACACACACTGAAAATAACGGCAAAATGTACTTCTATAATTAGTAATTCTACGAGTGGATAAACAGCAGCGTATGGCTGGTCATGTGATGTTCAGTTTTATACCGCAGTAGGCGAACTTGAGCGACAGCACGCAGCTCTCATGAAGGTGCAGCTGGTACTTGTCTGGTTTGGAGACATGTAGAACTTCCACATTACTGCTCTCCATGCCCACTGCTAGCCATTCTCCTGTAGGACAGTATCCTAGGGAGAAGATCTACACACACACACACACACACACACACACACACACACACACACACACACACACACACACACACAAACACAAGGGAAGCAATTGCATTATTTAATAAAAACACGCATCTGAGAAATTTCCCATCATGCTGTGGTGCTGCAGTACCTGGGAGGTGAAGTCGTGCTGCTGGAGCTGTCGTCCCTCTCTCAGGTCCCAGCAGCGCACCGTGTTATCCAGTCCCCCAGTCCACAGTTTGGTCCCGTCGTTGGAGATGTCGATGCAGCTGGCTCCATCAGTGTGGCCCTGGAACTGCCTGTGGAGAACCGAAAAAAAACCACAGCACACACCCATCAGTCATCTCACACCACATCATGATGATGTACAGCTGGATCAGCTACGGGTTCACAGCTACCTGACGAGGGTCTGGTTGTGAAGGTCCCACACCACGATGTTGCCGTCGCTGCAGCAGGAGAAACAGACCTTGTTGTCTGGACTGATGGCCAGCGCGTAGCACGCTGGTGCCGAGGAGGTCAACTCGGCCTTGATGCGTGGAGTGGGTGCGGCCAAGTCCCAGATAGACAGAGTGCTGGCTTCACCTCCGACGATCAAAGTTCTTCCGTCAGGGAGGAGCTTACATGAGCGGATGTAGTTGTCCCTGTTCTGAATGGATGAAAACAGAGGAACGGTTCATGGTTATTCCACTGAATCCCCTCCTTAAAGACCACAAGGGGGTTCGCATTTATTGCACAAATCAGGGCCGGTTTTTATACATATATTTATTTATATATTTACATTTATATTCCCTTTTCTCCTCCTTTCAGAATAAACAAGAGCACTTGAAATAATTATCATTTCTAACCTTTTTATTTATACAAAACTTATCAGTAGTGTATAGATTTGGTTTAGTTATAAAAGCCCCGCCTCCAACCCAGAGGCCCCACCTATAGCTGGCGTCTAAACTGGAACAAACCAATCTCACTGTACTGACAAACACCAGCATCGATTCTGAAGTCGTAACACCAGAAGAATCAGACATTTTTGAAAAACTGACCAGACAGTCGAGTTGGGCCATGGGGCTCTTGCTGCCCGGCTGGCTGATGTCCCACACTTTGACGCAGCCTTTCCCGCCAGTGTAGACGTGGCGTGTGGAGGTGCTGATGGTCACGGCACACACCACCTCCCCGTGGCTGAGCGTGTGGATCTGCCGGGCGTGGCGTGGGATGCCCGGGCCCAGGAGAGCATCCGGAGGGAAGGGTACAGGCTGCATCTGTCCGTCTGCACTCACATGGAACGAGTACGCACTGCGGAGAAGAGGAGAAACAGCAAAAACGCTGGTTTGATGGCATCGTGATGATGTGCTCTTCATTCAGGAAAGTTCAAGCCAGGTGATGGAAAAGCAACTTGTGAAATGTGTGTGTGTGGGGTGGGATCTTCTCTTCGTCTCAGGTTCATTTGGTTGTGTTCACATTTATTACTGTACCTTCTTTTAAATCTACACTATTTAAACAAAACTGCAATCTTCTGGAAAGATGTTCCCCTAGATTCCTTCAGCTACAAGGGTGTTATAAAATCAGGTACTGATGAAGGTGAGGTGAGATAAAGGTGAAGGTGCAGACAGTGTTCACATGTTCAAAAGGGTTGAGATCAGAGCTCTACAGCAGGAGATCTTCCACATCTTCCAACAAATGTAGAGCAGATCTTTGTGCACAGGCTCCACTGGTTCCCCTGTCAACAGGCATCATCCGGTTATGAGGAGTCAGAAGAAAGGTGGAGTTCGATGAAGAGCAGCGTGGGACATCTACGGACATTAGCGATGGTAAGATTCACAGGTTTGCATCAGCGCAATCGGCATAAAAATTACCGATGTAACTTGTGAACTCAAAAAGTCCATCTGATACAAGTTGATTCGTTTTTATATTTGTTGCGGTAAAAATAGAATTTATATAGAATTATTAGTAGGTGTGCTTCAGTTTTATTATTTAGAAAGTGACCGATAATTTGTGAAACATTTTTTTCTCGTTTCTCGAGCGCGTTCTCTCAAAGCTACGAAGACAGAGGCGTGTCCTAAATCGCATAGAATAGAGATTAACATGGCAGAGGTAGAGCTGTGACTTCCTGCAGACACAACAGGAAAAAAACGTCTGGTTTTATTTCATCTTGTTTGTTTAGTTTTTTGCACTCCGAAGGCGTGTGTGAAAGGGTCATGCGTTAGAAGTCAGAAAGCACTTTGATGCAAATTGATGATTTGCCGTCTGTATGAACCAAAGAAATAAAATCTCTGTACCACATTGAATTGCATCGTATCGCATCAGTAGCTGCTTCATATGTATCTTTAATGGATCGTATCGTTGGCTGTGTATCGAGATGCAAATCGCATCGGCCTCAGGTATGGAGATGCACATATTGGACATGTTCTTCTGGGACTGTCCAGTCTGATTAGCTCATAAACAGGTTATATTATAATATAATTGGGTCATGGTCCACCTTTACCTGAGCTAAACATACATCTTTATTCGGTCTACATTTGAAATATGACCAACCTTCAAAAAGTGGATCGTAAAACATGTCCTTGTGTACCAACTTTGTGGAAGGACATTTGAAACGCCTTTGTGCTGAAAAAGTCATTGTATAAAGAAGTAGCAATATAAAAAATGCTCATGTGTGAAGCAGAATATAAAGAAATGATTATTGAGAGCATGTTCTGATAAGGTTTATGAGTCTACCATCTGCAATATATCTACAAATCTTTCGCAAAAAAAAAAAAAAATGAAGCCTGTGGATAAAATGACATCATAAGACATCATAAATGTTATTCCTCAAATGTTCTGCATGTTTTATTTTCAACCTTAGAAAAGGTTTGCATTAAAAAAAGGCTTTTATATGTCACATGTAAACTACAGCAGTGAAAATCCTAGCATATCCCAGCATGCAAGGAAGCTGGAGAAGAGAGGGTTAAGGGCCTTGCTCAGGGGCCCAACAGGGGGCAGGTTGGCAGTGTCTGTCTTAACCATTGACCTACTATTCCATCTTTTATCTCCATGATCTACATGTGGTTCATTCAGGACTTATTGTGTGTATTAACTGAAACATCTGGTTTAAGAAGCGTGTTGTTAAATAGAAAAAAAAAGAAAAGTAGAACAGGACAAATAGGATACAATTTTATTTGATGTCTGGTTCAAAAAAAGAAAGAAAAGAAACAACATGTCTGTAAACATCACGATATCGTAATAGCAGTCGGATATCGGACAAATCCATACAATAAACATCAGACGAGCCGTCTTTGAAGATATAATTAGTTCCCTGAAAAAAAAAAAAGCCATAATGCTTCGGAAAGCTTCATAACCCAAAGACTTGACAGGGGAGACATCAGCGTGAGGTATAATTAATAACCCGGAGGTGAACTTGTGCACTTACACATCTGTAATTAAATCCACTGGATCTCATTTTGCACCCCGTGATGCTATTCAGCAAATTTCCCTCGAATTCTGCACACTGCACTGTACGGACAAAAGTTTGTGGACACCTAAGCATAAGATCGGTATGCGCTTCTTTCTGAGCATCACATTCCACATCTTATAATAAGCTCCACTCTCTTCTGGAAAGATGTTCCACCAGATTTTATGGATGTAGGTGAGATGAGGAGGATTAAGTTCAGAGCTCTATAGCAGGAGATCTTCCACTCCAACCCATGTAAAGCAGATCTTCATGGAGATGGCGTTATGGGCATTGTCATGCTGGAACAGGTTTGGATCTGAAGGAAAAATATCATGCTCCCACATATGAAGACGCATGTGGTAACAGTTTGGTGAAGAACAACATATGGTGGGAAAAGTCAGGTGTCCCAATACTTTTGTGGATCAGCCATGATACAGCTGGAGCACAAAGGTTTAAGGGCCTTTCTCAAGGGCCCAAGAGTGGCAGCCTGGTGATACCAAGGGGTCTGACCCAGAAAGTTGGAGCTCTGGGTTACTGATCAGAAGGTTATGGGCTTCAGCCTCTCTATTACCAAGCTGCCACTCTTGGGCCCTTGAGCAAGGCCCTTAACCCTCTGTGCTCCAGCTGTATCATGGCTGACCCGTGCTCTGACCCCAGCTTCCTAACATCTCTGGGATGTACTTGTGACAAGTAAAAAGCACCTTTACTGTGATGGCACTTTCATCATCACCACCAGGAAACCATGACATGTTCTGGCTGATGACCAAACACAGGGTCAGAATTGTGTAGTAATATTTGATCATTTAACTGGACCTTAACGGTGACCATTCCATACAGAGTACAAACGATACACTTACATATAAAAGGACGTCAACTCCATGAAGATATGCTTCACCTGGGTTGAAGTGCAAGATCTCCTGCTATAGAGCTCTAACCTAAACACTATTAAACATCATGGAACAACTGGAAGAACTTGACTGCACCCCAGGCCTCCTCACTTCACCTACATTAGTACCTTGTGGCTGAATGAATCTCCACAAAATTTTCTTCCCAGAAGAATCGAGCTTATTATAAGAACTCATTGTGGAACACGATTCTCAATGAGAAACACACAAATCTTATGGTGAGATGTCCACAAACTTTTGTCTGTACAGCGTCCGTATATGTGTGTGAAACAGTTAGGAGGTGCACACTGGTGGTTAGATACGTGCTGCAGCAGGAGATGCGTTGTTTAAAGGCAGATATTAGAGACATGGCCCATTTGTTTTCCAGCTCGTGTACATCAGAGTAATTCAATCCAAACATGGAGGGATGTTATGGAAGAAAGGCCGAAGCAAAACCCGTTAAGGGGAGAAACTCACGGCTTGCCCCCACTGGAGCCAGGCAGAGAGGAGGACAGCCCTGAGGGCCTGAGGTGTGAGCGCGATTCATACGCCACCTGTAGGACACAACACAACATGAGAAAAACATTCTTTTAGGAGACCAGATACTGACCTGTGGTTCACAAAAAAGTGTGTCAGGAATACAATCATGTCTGTTAGAACACTGCAAGCTGATCATCTGTGTGTGTGTGTGTGTGTGTGTGTGTGTGTGTGTGTGTGTGTGTGTGTGTGTGTGTGTGTGTGCCTGTGCGTGTGCGTGTGTGTGTACACCATAGGGCTGCGTGTGTATGCACTAGCTGCAGTACTGATCTGGGGTAAGAGTGTGTGTGTGTGTGTGTGTGTGTGTTTGTGTGTGTGCCTGTGCGTGTGCGTGTGTGTGTTCACCATAGGGCTGCGTGTGTAGGCACTAGCTGCAGTACTGATCTGGGGTGTGTGTGTGTGCGTGTGTGTGTGCGTGTGTGTGTGCGTGTGTGTGTGCGTGTGTGTGTGTGTGTGTGTTCACCATAGGGCTGCGTGTGTAGTACTGATCTGGGGTGTGTGTGTGTGTGCGTGTGTGTGTGCGTGTGTGTGTGCGTGTGTGTGTGTGTGTGTGTGTGTGTGTGTGTGTGTGCGTGTGTGTGTTCACCATAGGGCTGCGTGTGTAGGCTCTAGCTGCAGTACTGATCTGGGGTGTGTGCGTGTGCGTGTGCGTGTGCGTGTGCGTGTGCGTGTGTGTGTGTGTTCACCATAGGGCTGCGTGTGTAGGCTCTAGCTGCAGTACTGATCTGGGGTGTGTGCGTGTGCGTGTGCGTGTGCGTGTGCGTGTGCGTGTGTGTGTGTGTTCACCATAGGGCTGCGTGTGTAGGCTCTAGCTGCAGTACTGATCTGGGGTGTGTGCGTGTGCGTGTGCGTGTGCGTGTGCGTGTGCGTGTGTGTGTGTGTTCACCATAGGGCTGCGTGTGTAGGCACTAGCTGCAGTACTGATCTGGGGTGACAGAGTGATTGATCCACCGAAACTTCCTGGACTGGCGAGTTCTCCGTTGAGTCCAGCGTGAGACATGACACTGAAGTGTCCTGGGTAAGAAGCCGAGGTCATGGACAGAGGGCTTCGCAGAGCTGCTGCACAACCACACAGAGACACGATGGTTAGAGACGCAGCGTTTTATTCTGGGCTTAATACGAATTCAGAGCTCCATGGGAGCAAATGGTCTTCCTTTTACCCATAGGATCTGCTGAGGAGGCGGGTTTAGTGACAAGCCGCAGACAGGAAGTGCTGGGGCCGGGGGTGAGGGCCTCACGGTGAGACGGGGAGCTACTGCCGGACTTTGAAGATGGCGACTGACATTTCTCTGTCTGCAGAAAAGCCAAGAAATCCTGCATTATCACTGATCAAAGGCATAAAACAGGAAAGCCATAAGCCTTATATATAGGGCCAAATGTATTGGGACACACGGCCTTTCCACTCAGATGTGCTTGTTCATCAAACTGTTACCACAAAGTTTGAGGCCCACGTAAGACGTCTTTGGATGCAGTTTCAGCTCCATGGGTTGGAGATCATAAAATATCTCCCATATCTCTGCTATAGAGCTCTGACCCTCAACCCTATTGAACAGGATGAATGTGAACGCTGACTGGCCTCCTCACCTCACCTACATCAGGACCTGATTCTACTTGTGGCTGAATGATTCTCTACAAATCTCCACAAAATCCAGTGCAACCTCTCAGAAGAGCGGAGCTTATATTAGAGGAATAAAGTACATACCAATCTCAAAATTGAAACTCATAATTTTGTTTGAGGTGTCATGATTCTATAAGTTCGCAGTAAAGGCGGGTGGACAGAGGGCGGTGCTGAAATAGTCTGCAAAGGCAATGTTTAGTTTATTTATTTATTTTTAGGAAATAAAATTACTGCTGTTAAAATAAATTTGCAATATATATATATATATATATATATATATATATATATATATATAGTTATATAGTTATTTATTTTATTGTTTGTTTGTTTTTGTTGTTTTTTTTTTATGTTTATTGGTTACAGTGGCATGCAAAACATATTGGCACCCCTAAATATCAACAGAGAAACCTGTAAATTATTCTTATTTTTAACCTTTTACTATTCTGGAGAAAATATATTTAAAAAAGTATTCTGCTCTCATGGATATCAAACAACACAATACAGTTTTCTCACCCGAAATAATCCCTTTGTTGCAAAAATGTGTTGCAAAAAATATTGGCACCCTTTATAATTCCTGGGAAACACATTGCAAGAAATGTATATTGACAGCCTTATTTTATCCATACAACATAGCAGCTATGGGGTTAAGGGCCTTGCTCAGGGGGCCCAGGAGTGGAAACTGGTTGTGGCTGGGATTTGAACTCATGACCTTTGGATCCAAAGTTCAATGCCCTATCCACGCCTACCCATAAAGGATATCTGAGATCTTTTCAACAGCCATGATCTCTCGTTCCTTTTCTTCTTTTGCCTGCTCCCGCTAGAAGTCACCACAGTGGATCATCCTTATATCCTCCATCTCACCTGGTCCTCTACATCTGCCCCTTTCAAACATACCATCTGCATGTTTTTCCTCACCACATCCATAAACCTCCTACTTTGCCTTCTTCCCCCTCAGCATTCTTCTACTAACACCCCCTGTGCCCCTCCTCTGCACATGACCAAATCATCTCTTTCACCTCATCTCCAAAACGTCCCACCTGCACGATCAGTCTAAATAAATGTATTTCTAATCCTGTCCATCCTCGTCACTCCTGCAGGATCTTCAACTCTCATCTTTAACCTTAACTCTTACACATACCCTTCTATCCCGGATCCCTCCTGCCACTCTTCTCCACTCCTCCACCCTGCCCTCACTCTGTTTTTCACCCTTCTAACACACCCTCCATCTCGACCCAAGGGATTGAAACTCATCCACCTTCACCACCTCGACTCCTTGCAGAATTTTTCCAGATCCTGTAATTTAAGGTGATGGATGATTTCTCCCTACACATGTTCTATGGGGTTTCGGATGGTGAGATCCATGAGAGAAAAGAATAAAAGATTAAAAAAAACATGTGTGTGTGTGTGTGTGTGTGTGTGTGTGTGTGTGTGTGTGTGTGTGTGTGTGTGTGTGTGTGGGCATGTGTGTGTGTGTGTGTGTGTGTGTGTGTGTGCGTGTGTGTGTGTGTGTGTGTGTGTGGGCATGTGTGTGTGTGTGCGTGTGTGTGTGTGTGTGTGTGTGTGTGTGTGTGTGTGTGTGTGTGCGTGTGTGTGGAGGCTCTGACCTGTCCCGAGTCCTTGCTCTTGCCTGGAGCGGGGCTGTGATCTGGTGGTGAGGGGGCAGGAGGAAGACTCGGGGATCTGGGAAGCTCCTTCCTCAGCGTAGGTGCTCGGTCCAAGCCGTTTCCGTGAGGAGAGTGAGCAGCGCTGCCCACAGGAGAGGACGGGTCCTGCAAAAAAAAATGAGTGAAAGAAATGTAATTAGAAAATGCAAAGGTAATAAATCCAATCAATCCGATTCCCAGCATCCAATTGATTTTGTTCAGCTATAACATGGACACCTACGGTATACAGTCTCAAATATCATGCATTTTAATAGCTTCATAATCTCTCTCTCTCTCTCTCTCTCTCTCTCTCTCTCCCTTTCTTCATCTCTCAATCTTTATCGCCTTCACTCCTCCTCTTTCTCTCTCTTTTTTTTCTCCCCGCTTGCTGATGTTTATCTATTATGCACGGCTGCGGAACACTCGCACGGGCAGAGTTTGTGGATATTGTTTTGTGTCCGTAAGGCAAATTATGGGGAGGAAAACATATTCCGTTACACCACATGAGGAATTTTTTAAAGGCTGAAATATTGTGGAGGCACACCGAGCTGATACTAAACTAATAACGCAGCCTTTTGCTGATCCACGAGAAGAATACACCATGGCCTCGTTAACTCGCTGAAAAAAAAATGGAAAAATCAGCACCGTGCTGGAAGACAGCAGTAAATTATCTTTAATCATAACAAAATGCCCTATTTATCAAGCTTCAGGGAACGCTGCGTACTAACTACCTCCACACACGCCGGTGCCAAAAGTATTGGGACACCCGACTTTTCCACCCGCATGTGGATCGTATTTAACCCTATTGAACAGGGATGATAAGATGCGCTGATTCGCATCGGTGCTCCAGCATTAAAGTTAACGGTGTGATAACATTTGTGCATCAGTGAAAAAAGATTTATATACATATGATTATTAGTAGGTGTGCTTTACTTTTATTATTAAGAAAGTGACCAATATTTTGTGACCAATATTTGATCTGCAGATCGATTTCTCTTCGCTAAACCGTTACTCGATTGCGTTCTCTCAGCACCGCTGCTGCTAAGTGAACGTGACGTATCGCAACGCTACGGAGACCGAGGGCGTGTCCTGAGAGTCACATAGAATACAGATTAACATGGCAGAGGTAGAGCTGTAACTTCCTGCAGACACACCAAGAGAAGAACATCATCATTTTTCTTTTCATGCGTTAGATGTTAGTAGGCACTTGAGTAAACTGATGATTTGCTGTCTGTCTGAACCAAAATATTAAAAGTGGACTTTCTGTACCAAATTGAATTGCAAAACCTCACTGCATCGTGGAGCTGGAGGTAGCAGAGCTGAAGATGTTGAGATGTTCGTTGGGAGTGACGACAATGGACAGGATTAGAAATGAGTTTATTAGAGGGACAGCTCATGTAGGATGTTTTGGAGACAAGGTGAGGGAGGTGAGATTGAGATGGTTTGGACATGTGCAGAGAAGGGACATGGAGAATATCAGTAGGAGAATGCTGAGGATGGAGCCACCAGGAAGAAGGAAAAGAGGAAGACCAAGGAGGAGGTTTATGCATGTGGTGAGGGAAGACATGCAGGTAGATGGTTTGTAAGAGGCAGATGTAGAGGACAGGGGGGGGTATGTAGACGGATGATCCGCTGTGGCGCCCCCTAATGGGGGCAGCCATAAGAAAAAGAAGAATGTCTGTAATACAGATGTGTAAAAGAGTAGCTGAAAATCATATTCGAGTAAAAGTATAGATACCTCACTGCAAAGTTAATTTCACTATGACTGAGTCTTCCAGTATCTGATTTGAACAGTATTTGAGTATTTGACTCATACTGACCGTAGGCTTGTGGTCCTCGACACCAGGACACAAATCAAATCGTGCATTAACCGCATTAACACTGCAGTAACCATCAACCCGACAACAGAGATAAAACAAAGTAGCGAAGCGATCTTTTAAAACGGGATGTTTAATTAACAAATAAAATGACAGTAACACAATCATGTCACAAAGTAGAAGAACCGTTTATTTAATAGAGAAATACAATGCAGCACAATATTTTCATTCAACTTCAACAAAAAAATTGTTCTCAAGTTTTACAGAATTGATTCGAGCTCTTTTACGACTAAAAATGAAGCCAGCGGTGCGAAAAAGTTGCTCAGATGCGAATTGGGGAGTGTTGAGTCTTAATAACATTTTAAACAGAGGTGCAGAATGTAATTGGTAAACGCTGACTCGGTAATTAAAAGAGAGTGGAGTAAAAGGAATCGTAAATGGAGTCGAGTAGAGAGAAAAAGTCGCTTCTTTGATACTCAGTAAAATGAGAAAGTAGCAAAAAAATTGTTTAAATACAGTAAGGCAGTACATTTACTTTAATACTAAACACCACTGCTGTAATGTTTCTCCATACAGAATTACATAGGAATTAAAATCACATATCAGGACTCACCTCATTAGAGACGTCTACTACTAGATTGTCTTCACTCTTGTCCCCATCACTGTCCTAATAAAAGGAGAACAAGTAGAAATGTTAGAGAAAGCACACACACACACACACACACACACACACACACACACACACACCACACACACACACACACACACACACACAACATATATATTATATATATACACACACATATATATATAAAAAAAAGTATTGGGACACTTGACTTTTCCAGCCACATGTGGTTCTTTCTTGAACTGCTCCATATTTTATCTTCTAAATTACTTCTATATAAAATATCCTGGTTTATCATGGGTTCTGTATATACAGGTTATAGGATCTACACAATGCACAGCAATACAGCGCTCCCAGCGCTCCCAGCATTCCCGCCACTTCTGGAATGTGTCCTAAAAGTCTTTTAATGAGGGTTTTTATATAACATGGTTTCTGAATGAACAAATGATCACTGTATTTGTTCTTCCAGACCTTAGCAGCAATTAGAGCCCATCAGATTCCTGCAGCAGGATGCTACCCATCCATTATATACCACACCACGCTCTAATGATAATAACCCAGGAGGTGCCATTAAATCAGAATCTCTCTATGGGTTTTAGTCCTTTTGGCTTTGACAAGTTTTACTTGATCCTGTTTTATAAAACATCTACTTGTATTCTTCAATCGGTACCACCTGCTCCTGTGAGGCCTTTACACTAGGGGGTATCAAAGGTATATCAAGTTTCGAGACTAGTTTTGTAACAAACCAACAGCACAAGGCTGCATGCACAGTCACAGGGAGCACCGGCCTTCATTACCCAGTGTGCCAAAAGACTTGCTCCTGTTTAGATCAGGAGCTGTGCAACTGGTGCTATTCTGACCACGTGCTTTACCACGTCTGCTATTTTGACCACGTGCGAACCCTGAAACAACACATTTCCACACATACCCTGCTCGCCAGATTTGGCTCCTGTGGACTAACCTTAACCCTAAACCTAGATGAAGCGCCAGGTCAGTGTTTTGACCCGATCAGGTACGAATAGCAGAAGGTGCTTGGCACGATTTGAAAAGAAGACTTCCTGGACACATTCCAGAAGAACGCTGGGGGCGCTGTATTACTGTGGAAGGGGGCTATTTTGAAGGTGAGTATCAAAAATGTTTTATATCACTTCGTATATATAGTGACAGACCAGATTTTTATATATTTTTTTGCTTCAATATTGCTAATGGAAAAGCATAATTCCATTTTCCGGTTGCCCAAAGATCTGTTAGGTGTCTGTGAAAAACAGACTGAATGCCATCCGAATAGGGCAAAAATGTGTAAACATCATTAATCACATTAGGGGATGAGTTTGAGGTCATGAGTGCGCGACAGGACGTACGTAATGCGATGGGCCGTCTTTATCGTCACAGCGCCTCCTCTTGGCATCGTTGCCGGTGTGGGAGGAGAAAACTCCCGAGGGTCCCTGACGCTCCTCTATCGCCTGACTGTCTGTTGACGACACAGACTTGCTCTACCAAAAGAAAGAGGAAGTGAATTAACACACACACACACACACACACACACACACACACACACACACACACACACACACACACACACAAACAGATCTGCTAATGACATTGACACACACTGGTGTAACACAGACAATGCAGATGGTTATGCATACCACACACACACACCACACACACACACACACACACACACACACACACACACACACACACACACACACACACACACACACACACACTTATACATGATTCCCGTTCTCAAAGCCAAGCAGGATTTTGGCTGACTGCTCTAGAACCTGCGTTTTCATTCTCCCTGCACCTGAGAGCGTTCTGAGCCAAACAGGATGTGAGCTGGACTATTATAAGCATGAGGAAAAAAAACAGCATAAAGAAGTGCAGTGCTCTGGACATGTCCTCTGTGTCTCATCTGTCCCAGACTTTCAGATTATTCCATTTTCAGCTGCTGTAGTGAAATTATAAATAAATAGACATTCATACTGCTAAGTCAGCACAAATGAAGAGTAATAAAGGGTAAAAAATAGTAAAGGGGCATTTACTTGTTTATTTTTAAAGTATAATATTCTATACAAGTATTAATCTGTCAATCAATTAATTAATTAACACATTTGTCTTTAATTTATATTTTATTTCCCCTGCATTCTCCCTAGAAAAAATGTGTTTGTGTGTAATTTTGGTGTAAATTGTGTGTCAGATGGGGGATCAGTTGGTTGGTGAGGATCAGTAGGTTGGGGGGATCAGTAGGTTGAGGGGATTAGTAGGTTGGGGGGATCAGTAGGTTGAGGGGATTAGTAGGTTGGGGGGGATCAGTCGGTTAGGGGGATCAGTAGGTTGGTGGGGATCAGTAGGTTGGGGGATCAGTAAGCTGGGGGGGATCAGTAGGTTGGTGGGGATCAGTAGGTTGGGGGGATCAGTAGGTTGGTGGGGATCAGTAGGTTTGGGGGATCAGTAGGTTAGGGGGATCAGTAGGATGGTGGGGATCAGTAGGTTGGTGGGAATCAGTAGGTGTTGGTCAGTAGGTTGGGCGATCAGTAAGTTGGGGGGATTAGTAGGATGGTGGGGATCAGTAAGTTAGGGGATCAGTAGGTTGGTGAGGATCAGTAGGTTGGGGAATCAGTAGGTTGAGGGGATTAATACGTTGGGGGGATCAGTCGGTTAGGGGGATCATTAGGTTGGGGGATCAGTAAGCTGGGGGATCAGTACGTTGGTGGGGATCAGTAGGTTGGGGGATCAGTAGATTGGGGGGATCAGTAGGTTGGTGGGGATCAGTAGGTTTGGGGGATCAGTAGGTTGGTGGATCAGTCGGTTAGGGGGATCAGTAGGTTGGTGGGAATCAGTAGGTGTTGGTCAGTAGGTTGGGCAATCAGTAAGTTGGGGGGATTAGTAGGATGGTGGGGATCAGTAAGTTAGGGGATCAGTAGGTTGGTGAGGATCAGTAGGTTGGGGGAATCAGTAGGTTGGGGGGATCAGTAGGTTGGTGGGGATCAGTAGGTTTGGGGGATCAGTAGGTTGGGGGATCAGTCGGTTAGGGGGATCAGTAGGTTGGTGGGGATCAGTAGGTTGGTGGGAATCAGTAGGTGTTGGTCAGTAGGTTGGGCGATCAGTAAATTGGGGGGATTATTAGGATGGTGGGGATCAGTAAGTTAGGGGATCAGTAGGTTGGTGAGGATCAGTAGGTTGGGGGAATCAGTAGGTTGAGGGGATTAGTAGGTTGGGGGGGATCAGTTGGTTAGGGGGATCAGTAGGTTGGTGGGGATCAGTAGGTTGGGGGATCAGTAGGTTGGTGGGGATCAGTAGGTTTGGGGGATCAGTAAGTAGGGGGATCAGGCAGTTGGTGGGAGTCAGTAGGTGTTGGTAAGTAGGTTGGGCGATCAGTAAGTTGGGGGGGATTTGTAGGATGGTGGGGATCAGTAAGTTAGGGGATCAGTAGGTTGGTGGGGATCAGTAGGTTGGGGGGATCAGTAGGTGTTGGTCAGTAGGTTGGGGGATCAGTAAATTGGGGGGATAGTAAGTTGGTGGGGATCAGTAGGTTGGAGGGATCAGTAGGTGTTGGTCAGTAGGTTGGGGGATCAGTAAATTGGGGGGATAGTAAGTTGGTGGGGATCAGTAGGTTGGTGGGGATCAATAGGTTGGGGGATCAGTAAGTTGGGGGGATCAGTAGGTTGGTGGGAATCTGTAGGTTTGGAGGATCAGTAGGTTGGTGGGAATCAGTAGGTTGGGGGATCAGTAGGTTGGTGGGAATCAGTAGGTGTTGGTCAGTAGGTTGGGGAAACAGTAGGTTAGTGACGATCAGTAGGTTGGGGGGATCAGTAGGTTGGTGGGGATCAGTAGGTTTGTGGGGATCGGTAGGTGTTGGTCAGTAGGTTGGGGGATCAGTAGGTTGGGGGATCAGTAGGTTGGGGGGGATCAGTAAGTGTTGGTCAGTAGGTTGGGGGACCAGTAGGTTGGTGGGGATCTGTAGGTTGGTGGAAATCAGTAGAGTTTTGGTGGACCTTCAGGATTGAATGTTCAGACAGGCTGAGAGGAGACTGCTGTCTTTGCTCATCTCTTGGTATTTCAGGGCTTTATAGTGGTATGATTGTGATCTCTCTCTCTCTCTCTCTCTCTCTCTCTCTCTCTCTCTCTCTCTCTCTCTCTCTCTCTCTCTCACTCACTCTCTTTCACACTTTCTCTTTCTCTCCTCCTCCTCATTCAGCAACAATGAAATGAAGAATTAGAATTGATTAAGCTCCTAGAGTCTCTCATTTATTTTGAGCTCCACAGTTTTCCCCTGAACACCTTGTATCAGTCTGATCATGTCTGAGTTAAAAAAAACAACGAAACACTTCTCGTTCGGTTTTGTCTTGTTTCACCAAACCAGTCTGAGTTCATGTCTGTCTGTCTCTCCGTCTGTCTCTCCGTCTGTCTCTCTGTCTGTCTCTCTGTTGCTACGGTTAGCTGCGCTAGTTTAACCGAGTGTGTTTTATCTGGATTGTGAATGAGAGACGACAGTAAAAGGCGCCGCAGTCTCCGCATTATCATTCACTTTTATTGTTCAAAGCACACAATGATAATGAGAATCTCTCGAGCGTTACCACAAGACGAAACTGCGAGGTGCTGAGATGCTGAGGTTCTGATTTCAGATGAAGAAACAACCTCATGTTATTAACAATTAATAAAACTGTCAGTGTTGTGATGATGATGATGATGATGATGATTGTTATTATCATATATTCACCCTGAGCTGAGACAGGGCATGCAACACACGCATAAACTCTCACACACACACACACACACACACACACACACACACACCACACACACTCAGTTTGTGCTCATTTAATCAATTACTCGATTTAATGAATGTAATGAAAAAGTGTATTGCGTTCATTTAATTTATTATATTTGATTTGTATATATTTTATTTCTATACAAAAATCTTGAATGCATTATTTGAACCAGCAGACATTTTATTTCAAATTGTTAATAATTGTTCAAATGTAAACTGTAGATGTTTACAAATGTTAATGATAATAAACTGACTAAAAAACTAAGGTACGTAACCCCTAATATAAATACATACATATATGCAGGTTTTTACTCACCCTGCTGGGTGCACCCTCTGAGAGCAGAGAAAGTCAGAGCAAGAGACAGAAAAAGAGAGAGAGAGAGAAGAAGGGAAGTGAGGGAATTGACGTCACAGTGGATAATAATAATAACACTCAGAGTAAGTCAAGGTCAAAGTAAACAATCCTGTCCAGCTTTAAAAATACACCCATTGTACTGATGTGTTCTCCACGTCCCCGACTGCACACGGGGGCAACATGCAGTCTCCTCATCACACCAACATTATTACATTACACACACACACACACACACACACACACACACACACACACACACACACACACACACACACACACACACACACACTCTCTCTCTCTCTCTTTTTCACTTTTTCATAAACACAGGCTCAAGCAGACTCTCTCTCTCTCTCTCTCTCTCTCTCTCTCTCTCTCACACACACACACACACACACACACACACACACACACACACACACACACACACACACACAAACTCTCTCTCTCGCTCTCACACACAGACACACACACACAAGCACAAACGCACACACGCACAAATGCACACACACACACACACACACACACACACACACACACACACACACACACACACACACACACACACACACACACACTCAGGATCCCATAGTCCCCATTTACTGTTATAATGAGCTTTACTCTTCTGCGAAGATGTTCCACTAGAGTTTGTGGAGATTCATTAAGCTACAAGGGTGTTCATCATGACAGAATAAATTACGTTACCCCATCCAAATAAGTCCTATACGGGTGTCCCAATACTTTTGGCCATACAGTGTATGTAACATGTATAAAAAAAAATGAGCAAAGGTGTTTAATAGTGTTGAGGTCAGAGCACTATAGCAGAAGAGCTTCCACACCAACACATAACTTCATGGAACTGGTTTTGATGTCCTGTGCAATTGTGCGCCTCCAACTTTGTGGAGAAGAAACCACATCTGGGCGGAAAAGGCAGGTGTCCCAATACTTTTGGTCTACACAGGTTGGAAGATCTCATGTTTATGCTACAGAGCTCTGATCTTCTTACCTCACCTACATCAGTACCTGACTTTACTAACACCCCTGTCTCGGAATGAATCACCATAAAATCTAGTGGAACATCTTCCCAGAAGAGTGGAGTTAATTATAACAGAAAATGGAGACTAAATGTGGGAGCTTAGTTACGATGCTGAGCTTCATTCCCCTCATAGAGCTTTACTGCTGAGTGTGGTGCGGTACCTCGAAGGTGCTCGGCATCCAGGTGGTTGCGTTCGTCCTTGTTGCTCAAGTGAGCAGAAACGCCGAGCGCCCCGGTGAGAGCCAAGAGGCCCGAGGCGCCCCCCAGGGCCAGGCCTGATGGGTGGGGGGTTAGCGGGATGCCTGGGGTGTGGTGAGACAGGTGCTGGAGCTGCTGCTGCTGTTCCATAATCACAGATAGGAAGAAAGCGAGACAGACAGACAGACAGACAGACAGAAAGTAAAAGAGACAGTAAGGGAGACTAAAATCACAAACTGAAAGAGAGGTTGCTGTACGGTAAAATCAATTACAAAAAGTTCACAATGTGATGCATCGATTTAAAAAGGAGTTGTCATTTTGCCTGATTTTGAACAAATTTGCGGCGATAAAAAACGATGTATTTATTTAGCGTTACTAGTAAATGCGATTTACTTTTAATATTCAGAAAGTGACCAATATTTTGTGATCGATTTTTGATCTGAGGATCGATTTCTCGTCAGGGCGTGTCCTGAGAGTCACATAGAATACAGAATAACATGGCAGAGGCAGAGCTGTGACTTCCTGCAGACACAACAGGAGAAGAACATCTGGATTTTATTTCATCTTTTTCTTATTCATTTATATTCATATTCATTTTCAATACATCGAGATGCAAATGTTATGGAGATGCGCAGTGTATGCATGTGTGTGTGAAGTCCTGAATCAACATTTCCATAGTTTATAATTATCACCCAGATAAAGGATGAGGAACTCTTTGTCTGGCTCCTCCCCTGGTTTCATCCTCAGAGAGTTTTTTCCTCTCACCACTGTCAGACCTCTGGCTCACTCATTAGTGATAAATATTATTATTATAGGGACTTGCTGTATTTACGAACGCAAAATCCTATTTAAATTCTATATTCTTTGTTTCTTTTATTCTGTAAAGTTGTTTTTTAGGGCGAAAAATTCAAATTGAGTTAAATATAAATAAATATTCTGAAATATATTCATGTATCGCATCCTGGACTGAATACGACGTATTCATTTGTTGTTTTTTGATTTCAAAATGAAAAGCGTTTATCCTGCAGCTCGGTCCTGAGGCTCGGTTTACGTCCTGAACCAATAACACGCAGCACTTCCTGAATCTGGGTCAAACAGCATTCTCACTGCAATAAAACCACGCTAGAGCTGGACGCCAACCAGACCGAGACCACATCACTCCAAAGCGTCCGGAACAGCGGTATTCCGACCCGCCTCCATGCTCCGTACCGGGAAGGGAAACACACCAGGGCTCCATTCGGACCCAGTAAACGCTGCGTACGTGCTGAAATCGCTCGTAGTGTGTTTAGACGGAGGCCTGCTGTGTTTAACCCCTCACTGAGGTTTGTTTTGGCAGCAAATCCGTGGATCAAAACCGGCACCGGGCCACACTCAGGATAGCGCACACACAATTCCGCCCTAATTCAGCCCGACTGCGGGAAGTAAAGCTGCTGTGTTATGGGTTGCAGGTGGATGAGACGTGTGCCAGAGGACAGAACTGGAGTCCTGCAGCGGTTTGATTTGTTCTGGACCCAAAACAAAACCCCATAAAATGAAATGAAAGATGCAGTTCACTAAGTACTATTTTGATTTATTTTATTATTTTCACATACACTATGTGGGCAAAAGTATTCGGACACCCGACCTTTTTGCAACCATATGCGATTCTGACCACAAACAAGAGCCACACAATAGAAGTCTTTCGGACGCCTTAGAAATATTTCGAGATCCAAACTTGTTCCAGCATGACAATGACCCATGTGGAAGATCTCCTGCTATAGCGCTTTGACCTCAGCCCTATTGAACATGATGAATGTTCTCAGTTTAAACATTCGATGTGTTTGGTTTGTGTGTTTAATTGTGACTAGAATATGGATTTATGAGAGTTGCAAATCACTGCATTCTGTTTGTATATACATTTTACACCGTGTCCCATGTCACGGCAGATTGAACTTCAAGGACTAATCACACACTCATGGGGATTCAAATAAGTCCAGAAACTTCTTATTATTATTATTATTTCGGCTTCTCCCATTAGGGGGCGCCACAGCAGATCATTTGTCTCCATACCCCCCTGTCTTCTACATCTGCCTCTTTCAACCCAACTCCCTGCATGTCTTCCCTCACCACATCCATAAACCTCCTCCTTGTTCTTCCTCTTTTCCTCCTTGCTGGTGGCTCCATCCTCAGCATTCTCCTACTTATATACCCCATGTTCCTCCTCTGCACATGTCCAAACCATCTCAATCTCACCTCCCTCACCTTGTCTCCAAAACGTCCCACATGAGCTGTCCCTCTAATAAACTCATTTCTAATCATGTCCATTGTCGATACTCCCAACGAACATCTCAACATCTTCATGTTCTCCTGTTCTCCTGTCTTTGACTCAATGCCACTGTCTCTCACAAATACATCCAGAATAACGAGTAGAAAAATGTTTTTCATATCATTAGGTTTAATTTTTATATTAGAAAACCACAATATAAAATATTGTACAACTCATCAGTCCAGTGTGTGTGTGTGTGTGTGTGTGTGTGTGTGTGTGTTCAGTAAAGATATAAGAGGTCATAAGTCACTAACCCCGATGATGGCGTTGAGTTCTGCCATGGTGACCTGCTTGGCCCGCTCCACAGCCTGCACCACCTGCTGCTGGTGCTACAAAACAATCAGCACACACACACACACACACACACACACACACACACACACACACACACACACACACACACAGACACACACACACAGAGGGTTAGAGGCTGTAAACACAGAATGAAGATAATCCAAATATAAATAGAAACAAAATGGAGAAAGGTCGGACTACGCAGTGAACCACCGCAGCGAAAGCGCTGAATAAAGGCGTGGAGAATAAACTTTGTACAGCCTGTCACGACACACACTCATACACCTATTAACACGCTCAACACACATCACGCTGCCCCCTTTCCTGATCCTGAACAAACTCAGTTCTGTCACAAAACACGAGCATGTCTTTTTGTTCTAGCTGCATTAGACTAAAGTTTGTGGACACCTGAATATGAGATTTATGTTGTGGAACATCTAATTTCATATTCAGTCTCCGTTTGCTGTTATAATAAGCTCCGATCTTCTGGAAAGATAAATATAGACAGTAGATTTTGTGGAGATTTGTGGAGGCCTGGGGTGCAGTCAGCATCACATTCATCTTCCACTTCAAACCATGTGAATCAGATCAGCTGACATGGTGCACAGGGGCATTGTCATGCTGGAACAGGTTTGGGTCTTCTAGGTTAAGCAAAGGGAAAATGTACTACTTTACTCCTTCATCCAAATATGTTCTATAGGATTGTGTGCCTCCAACTTTGTCGAACATTTTAAAGAAACACATATGACTGGAAAAAAAAGGCAGGTGTGCCAATACTTTTGCCTATACAGTGTGTATTTGGGCTCATTTCACAAGGCTTCTGTCAATTATCCGTCTCCTCACGGTTCCACTGGTTTGTTCAGGAAAGAACTGATCAAGAATAGGGTTGAGGTCAGAGCTCTACAGCAGGAGATCTTCCACACATCTACCAATCCATTTAAAGCATATGTTCATGAAGCTGGCTTTGTACACAGAGGCGTCGTCAAGCTGGAACAGGTTCAGGTTCTACTTCAAGCTTTTTTGCTTCATACGAAAACGTCCTATACTTCAACTTTGTGGTAACTGTTTAACCACATCTGGGTGGAAATAGCAGGTGTCCAAATACTTTTGGGCATATAGTGCATTTTTGGGCTTATATTCTATTCAGTTTTTTATGATATCATCCTGTCTGAGATAACCTGCATTATTCCAAGCGTTTTTTCATTTCCTTAAAAATATAACTCTTAAAGCTAAAAAGCTAAATGAGAAATTTGACATTTCTGGAGAGAAAAAAAAATAAAAAGTGCAACTAATGTTTGTTTTTTTCAGCATATTTTCTCCAAGGCTTAAATTAAATAAAATAAAGCTAGCACCATCATACTGTCCTTCATCGAGAAGTTATTTATGAAATCAGCATTAATTGCTGGTAATTAAATTCTCTGTTAATCCACTACACACCCAGAGTTCACAAGTGCTCAACTAAACGGCCAAAAGTTTGTGGACACCTGAGCACAACATTGGTGTGTGCTTCCTTTAGAACATCACATTTATCATCCACATTTTGCTGTTCTAATAAGCTTCTGAGAAGATGTTCCACTAGATTCTGTGGAGATTCCTTCATTTTATAAAACTGTGTCCCTCCAACTTTATGGAACAGTTCAACGAAGAACCATATATGACTGGAAACGGCGGGTGTCCCAATACTTTTGGTCATATATCATATATTTGGGCTCAAGTCACCAGCAAAATCGAGGAAGAATCAGGTTGAGGTAAAGCGGATCTTCATGGTGCTGGTTTTCTGCAAAGGAGCATTGTCGTGCTGGAGCAGGTTCGAGTCTCCTGTTTGAAGCGAAGGAAAACTTTACCACTTCATCTGAAAATGTCTTATACCTCCAAATTTGTGAAAACAAACAAACAAACAAAAAAATAAACAAACCACATATGGCTGAAAATAGTGTCGTCCCAATACTTTTGGCCATATAGTGTATTGAAGGGGGGGGGGGGGACGTGCCTCGTGCAGATATATATCCTCAAAAATTAAAAAAATAAAAAGGCAAACGGATGAGTTACTGGACGATTTGTTTGTTTCCTAAACGCTGGATGGAGACGGTGCGTGTGTCGAAATCGAAGAAAAACACATTTCTTCGGAAACACTACACATAATGAGTCAATTTCCGACAACCGAAGGCCAGGAGGCCGCGTTCCTCCACCAGCGCTCGGTTTAATGACCTGATTTCTCTCAGGAACATAAGAATAAAAAATAAAAAGAGGAGTAAAAATAGCTGCTTTTAAAGT
>JBCEWE010000076.1:110000-115000 GCA_039877035.1 Silurus lanzhouensis
GCTAATCTAACGCTCAGGAGTCTATAAACCCTGGTCTACGTCTCCTTTCTTAGATATTATGCAAAGAATGTGCTAACGAGAAGAACACCAGCCCTGTTATCTGAAGATCCAGTAGTCCAAGGAAGCAAAACCTGGGTATGTTTGGATATATTTTAGAGTAGTTAATGATCAGCTTGTTTAGATTTACTGTCCTCTAAAAATATCAACATACAGACATTGTTGTCTAAATAACTGCCAACAAAAGTGAGTACACCCTCAGTGAACATGTCAAAACTGTGTCCAAAGTGTGAATATTATGTGTGAGCACCATCGTTCTCCAGCACTGCTTTAATCCTCCTGGGTATGGAATTCACCAGAGCTGCATAGGTTGTTGCTGGAATCCTCTTCCACTCCTCCATAATGACATCACAGAGATACTGGATGTTGGACATATGGTGCTTCTCCAACTTCCGCTTGAGGATCCCTACAGGTGCTCAACAGGGTTCAGGTCTGGAGACATCCTTGGCCACTCCATCACCTTTATCTTCAGCTTTACCTTCCTCAGCAATTCAGTTGTCATGCAGTGTGTTTGGGGTCGTTATTATGTTGGAAAACTGGCATTCGGCACAGTTTCTAAAAGGAAGAGCATCATGTTTGAATCGCAGCTCTCCAGTACCAGCAGCATTCATGCAGCCCCAGACAATGATGGTGCCACCACCAGGCTTGAGTGTACGCAAGACAAAATTGTCTTGGTTCTCCTCACCAGGGCATCACCACACATGCTGGACACTATCTGATCTCAGTTTATCTCAGTCTTATCAGACCACAGAACATGGTTCCAGTAATTCATGCTCTTGGACAAGTTGGTTTTTAGCAAACTGTTTGAGGGTTTTTTGTGAGCAGGTTCAGAAGAGGTTTCTTCTGGGACGACGGCCCGCAAACCGACTTGTTGCAGTGTGGCAACAAGTTGTAGATTGTAGATTGGTTATCATACAGTCGTTATGGCTGTATCAGGTGTGTATTATGTCAGGCTGATGGACAGGACGCGGAAGCGGAAATAACTCAATCATTGTTTATTCAGTCAGTTCAACAAAAAAAACACTCACAGTTGCCGTGGTGAGAAAACAAACAAGAATATCCGCTCGAGACGAGTAATCCAAAAACGAAACTTAGAGTCCGAAAACGAAAGTAAACTGCAACGGTAACGAGTAATCCGCACATGGACACAGAGTCTGAAAACAGAACCAGCGGGCAGGCTGGCAGTCGCGGGAACAGGAGATGACCAGCATGACAATTCAAGAACCGACAGCCTGTGACTCGAGAACGTGAGTCTATATAGTCTGATCCGTAACGAGCCACAGCTGTCGGTCGTTCAGGCAGGCACGGGATAACGAGGAACCATGTCAGCTACTGAGGGGGGCGTGGCAGGGTGCATCTCTGACAACTACTGAGGGGGGCGTGGCAGGGGAATCTCTGACAGCGGCCGAGGGGGGCGTAGCAGGGGAATCTCTGACAGCGGCCGAGGGGGCGTGGCAGGGGAATCTCTGATAGCGGCCGAGGGGGGCGTGGCAGGGGAATCCCTGACAGTACCCCCCCTTCCAGGGGCGGCACCGGACGCCCCAAAACCCACCCATGCCAGGCGGGCCGGGGCACTTTGAGGAAGGCCTCTCCAACCGACCCGGGACAAAGGAGGCCCCGTGAGCATCGCAGCAGAACAGAGGAAGATCGGAAGGGGCCCAAGGCAAAGCGGCGTCCTTGGTCGGGATCAGGAACGGGTCCGTGGCCCTCGAAAAGACGGAAGCTGAGCAGGATTACTGGCGGAGACCAGCGGCGGCGCGACCTCCACGGCGGAGGACCTGAACCGAGCGACGTCCACGGCAGAGACCAGAGGCCGAGCGACGTCCACGGCGGAGACCAGAGGCCGAGCGACGCCCACGGCGAAGACCAGAGGTCGAGCGACGCCCACGGCGGAGACCAGAGGCCAAGCGACGTCCACGGCGGAGACCAGGAACACAGGGGCACCCTCGGCAGGACGTTGAACCGGAACGACACCCTCGGAGGGCCTCTGGAGAGCTTTGCCGTCGTCAGGGGGACCTGGAGGACCAACGTCGCCCTGCGGTGAACCTGGAGGCCCGACGTCGCCCTGGGGTGAACCTGGAGGCCCGACGTCGCCCTGCGGGGAACCCGGAGGCCCGACGTCTTCATGCGGGGAACCTGGAGGCCCGACGTCACCCTGCGAGGAACCCGGAGGCCCGACGTCTTCATGCGGGGAACCTGGAGGCCCGACGTCGCCCTGCGGGGAACCTGGAGGCCCGACGTCTTCATGCGGGGAACCTGGAGGCCCGACGTCGCCCTGCGGGGAACCTGGAGGCCCGACGTCGCCCTGCGGGGAACCTAGAGGCCCGACGTCGCCCTGCGGGGAACCAAGCCTTCGACCTGAGGAGGACCTGGGGGCGAGCCTTCGCCCTGAGGAGGACCTGGGGGCGAGCCTTCGCCTTGAGGAGGACCTGGGGGCGAGCCTTCGCCCTGAGGAGGACCTGGGGGCGGTACGACGTCCCCTTCGCGGCCAGGCGGCGGTACGACGTCCCCTTCGCGGCCAGGCGGCAGTACGACGTCCCCTTCGCGGCCAGGCGGTGGTACGACGTCCCCTTCGCAGCCTTTTAACGGGGCTGAGCTCTCCTGGGGACTCTGTGGCGGAGCGGCGCCCTCGGCGGAACTCTGTGGCAGAGCGGCGCCCTAGGCGGAACTCTGTGGCGGAGCAGCGCCCTCGGCAGAACTCTGTGGCGGAGCGGCGCCCTCGGCGGAACTCTGTGGCGGAGCGGCGCCCTCGTGACGGCTCTGTGGCGGAGCGGCGCCCTTGTGCCGACTCTGTGGCGGAGCGGCGCCCTCGTGACGACTCTGTGGCGGCCCGGCGCTCTTGTGACGACTCTGTGCCGGCCCGGCGCTCTCGTGACGACTCTGTGACGGCCCGGCGCTCTCGTGACGGGTCTGTGGCGGCGAGGCGCACTCCTGGAGACACTGTGGCGGAGAGGCGCGCCCACGGGAACCTCGAAACAGGGCAGCGCGCTTGTAGATGTTCTGTGGCGGCACGGACAGCTCATGGGAATGCTGAAATGCCATGGCGCGCTCGCAGACGCTCGGAGATGGTGCAGAGCGTCCACGAGAACCCCGGAACACAGCAGCGCGCTTGTACAGATCCAAGGGCGGAGCCGTGTGTCCGTGAAAGCCCTGGAACGGAGCCTCGCGTTCTTGGATGCACAGGGATGGGACCGAGCACCAGTGAGAATACTGGAACGGAGCTGCGCGCTCTGAAGCACCTTGGAACAAAGCCGCGTGCTCTGAAAAACCTTGGGATGGAGAATCCAGAACCAGAGCCGCGCACTCTGAAGAACCTTGGGACGAGGAAAACCTTGAAAACACCTGAGCCAGAGCAGCTTGCTTGGGAGGACCTTGAGTTGAAGTCACGTGCTCTGCAGAACCCCGGAACGAAGCTTCTTCATCCTCAAGGGACTGTCGTGGAGATCCGCCACCTCTATCCCACACATCCCCAGAAGAAGCTCACAAAACTCGGCGAGTGAGCCAAAATTGCCCCCTTTGGCGCTCCATAATCTGCTGGTTTTCGAGAGAGCATCACCAGACAGGAGAGAGACGCAGAAGGCGATCTTGGCTCGTTCGGAGGGAAACTGAAAAAATTTTCCTCCACATACTCGCCGATGCTCCTCAGAAATCCGCCCAATTCTTCCCTTTTCCCGTAGAAGGGAGCCGGAAATCCCCTCGCGCTCGCGGAGGGGCGTGGTGCAGCCGCGCTCTCATGGTCCGGCGTCTGTGGTTCCGAACCGTGAGGAGCGGCACTGAGCTCCCGGTGAAAATCCGAAGCCGGGTTCGGCTGCCGATCCATCGCGGTTGGCATCGCGGTTGGGCGAATCCGCTTTCGGTTTCGGTCGGTTCTTCTGTCAGGCTGATGGACAGGACGCGGAAGCGGAAATAACTCAATCATTGTTTATTCAGTCAGTTCAACAAAAAAAACACTCACAGTTGCCGTGGCGAGAAAACAAACAAGAATATCCGCTCGACATGAGTAATCCAAAAACGAAACTTAGAGTCCGAAAACGAAAGTAAACTGCAACGGTAACGAGTAATCCGCACATGGACACAGAGTCTGAAAACAGAACCAGCGGGCAGGCTGGCAGTCGCGGGAACAGGAGATGACCAGCATGACAATTCAAGAACCGACAGCCTGTGACTCGAGAACGTGAGTCTATATAGTCTGATCTGTAACGAGCCACAGCTGTCGGTCGTTCAGGCAGGCACGGGATAACGAGGAACCATGTCAGCTACTGAGGGGGGCGTGGCAGGGTGCATCTCTGACAGCTACTGAGGGGGGCGTGGCAGGGTAATCTCTAAAAGCGGCCGAGGGGGGCGTGGCAGGGGAATCTCTGACAGCGGCCGAGGGGGCGTGGCAGGGGAATCTCTGATAGCGGCCGAGGGGGGCGTGGCAGGGGAATCCCTGACATATTAACACAACACAATTCCCAGAAAATCTGGGACACTGTGTAAAATGTAAATAAAAACAGAATGCAATGATTTACAAATTTCATAAACCCATATTTTATTCACAATGCAACATAGAAAACATATAAAATTTTAAACTGAGGAAATATACAATTTAAAGAAAAAAACAAGGTCATTTTGAATTTGATGGCTGTAACTGATCTCAAATGTTATTAAAATGTTAACAGTTGGAGAAACATTTTGCATCTAATGAGGTTATTTGACCTTTGACCTGAGTTTCAAAGAATGTGGAGAAATATCTGTTTGAAGGTTTGAAAACATTTGGTGCATCATAAAACGAAAAACACAACAAAGAAAACCCAGAACTGTTGAGCAACTGTCACAACCTTGTCACAACTTTCCTGGGACGTTTCACAGCCACCAAATTTAAAATGACTATCTTTTTTTTTTAAGTTATTAACATTTGATAAATTTTTTGTTTTATAGTGAATAAAATATGGATTTATGAG
>JBCEWE010000076.1:120000-135000 GCA_039877035.1 Silurus lanzhouensis
ATGTAGGGAGTCTGTAAGGAGTCTCTAGTGAGTCTGTAGGGAGTCAGTAGAGAGTATGTAGTAAGTCTGTAAGGAGAAAAATTGCTGAAGAATACACAGCAGCCAATTAGACTTGCTGCCATCAATAACCCAATGGCTTTATACTAATCAGTAGGTCATGAGCTCAAATCCCATCACATTAAAAAGGTTGTGACAAGTAACACATTCAAAATAAACCGTATTCAGTGGAATGTACTCATTTATTTTGTTCGCTCGTTTATTACCTGCTACGTGTTTTCTCGAAAACCGAACGCCGTGTTCTCTCAGCCTGTAAACGATTCTCTGAAGCACAGCCACACCAACTACGCAACCGAACGCCTCGAGTTTGCTGTCAGACAAAAATCACACATCGATTGGCAATGATGGGATACATGATGTGCGGAGCTATTTCGATGCCATGGTGACCGAAAACAAGCAGAAATTTTTTGATTTAACATTAGCATGTATGCTAAAATGCACCAATAGGAGGACAGCATGGGATACGTACAAACTCACCGGGGCACAACAGCTACAGTTATCTCCATTCAATTCAGACTTATTTGTAGAGAAATTTTAACATTGGACATTGTCCTTATAATGTAATTTTTAATGAGTGAGCCAGTGGAGACTGTGGTGAAGGAAAAACTCCCTGAGACTGCATGAGGGAGAAACCTTGAGACTCAAAAGGAAACCTCATCCTTATCACCGAATGTCCATTCGTTACAGTTCACTGTTAATGTTACTGTTCAGCGATGGACGCTTACATGCAAAACTGTTCAAAGCAGACTGTCGATATTAATTCCAGTTCAAATCCCTCCTCAAATTCTTGGAATAAAGGAGAAAGGGGATCGAAATGGGTTAATGAACGCCGAAAAATATGGCCGCAAATTTCTTCAGAAGGTTTCTGGTTATGAGACGTAGATTTCAGCGTGAACTTGGATCGTACCAGGGAATGGCCACGTAGAATGTAGTCATTTAGTTTCAATTGCAGAGGATTCGCAGCAGATAATCGGACCCAGAGAACGGTACAGCCTGGTATTGAATTTGGCTTCAATTTTAGAATATACTCATGTACAGAAATCACACAGTGTAAAAAATAACGCCTTTTTATTAAAACGACTAACATTTTCCACACCTGCTATTCATCTGATGTTTTTCCTCCTGTTGTCACTTATTCTTTAAAACCAGCTGCATCACATTTCTCATATCCCTCGCTCCTTTCTCTGACGTGCATCTGTGCCTGGTTGCTTTACATGCATGGATTATCCAATATATTCATCCATGCAAAGAATTGCAAATCAGAAGTCATACAGTGCATCATCTCTAACAATACAAATACACTCTCGTGCACCTTTTCACAAAGAAAAAGCACAAAAAGTCCTTTCCTTCTCCCAACCATTGACCAGCTCACTCTCCCACGTCTGTGCGTTTCCCTCTCCTGGGTCCACTGACACACATATTTCCCGTTTGTGTTTAAAACTGCGTCATCCTGACCTACATTCAGTGCGCATTCGCAGCTCGGATCCGTCCTCACCGCGCTGCGCCGTGTCAACCCACGCTGCCGCGCAGCTCGGCCCCAGCATCGCTAAACACACACACGTCATTTCAACACAAACCTCAAGACTCCCAGAGCAAAGCATCAATCAGATGAAGAATGAGACAGAGCCCAACATCCGGCACATCCGCCACTGTCAATGAGCTGGAAAGCAGGAGGAAATGAGCGAGAAGGGAACATGTGTGCGTGCGTGCGTGTGTGCGTGCGTGCGTGCGCGTGTGTGTTTGTGTCACATATGAAATATTTGTATGTGCATATGCAACAGAGTAAGAGAGAAACCATGTATCTGTGTGTGTGTGTGTGTGTGTGTGTGTGTGTGTGTGTGTGTGTGTGTGTGTGTGTGTGTGTGTGTGTAAAATAATTGAATGTAACATTCAATTAGAGAAAAGAATTAGAGAAAAAAACATGTGTGTGTTTGGCTCTAGACAGACAAACAGACAGACAGACAGACAGGCAGGCAGGCAGGCAGGCAGGCAGGCAGGCAGACAGGCAGGCAGACAGACAGACAGATAGACAGACAGAGAGATAGTGTATGTGCATCTCCAAATTAAGTCAATAGGACATCTAATAGTAATGTAAACACTGTGTGTGTGTGTGTGTGTGTGTGTGTGTGTGTGTGTGTGTGTGTGTGTGTGTGTGTGTGTGTGTGTGTGTGTGTGTGTGTGTGTGTTTATGCAACAGAGATTAACCAAACTTTTACTTTTCAGTGTTTCCTATACCTGTGCATTTGGACCTCGCACACACACACACACACACACACACACACACACACACACACACACACACATACACACAGACACACATACACACAGACACACACACACACACACACACACACACACACTCTTACCTGTTTGTGCATCTCTATGTTAAGTCCGTAAGACATCTCATAGTACTGTGAACACAGAGAAACACAGGGTCTTCATTCATAATGAATACATCATCCATCAAACTAAAGCCTCTGTAACCTGACAAGTACAAATGACAATCTATACATAGATAAAGAAAAAAGGAGCGAGAGAGAGAGAGAGAGAGAGGGGGGGGGGGGGGATTTTAAAAGCCTGTTATTACATAATTTCTCTGTCCCATATGGAAATCTGATATATAGCAATATATGCAAAGCAAATATATTACATGCATGTTCATGTTTTTATTTCACAGTTATAAAAATATATCTCAGATACTTGTGTGTATATACATATATTTTAAAATATGAAAAATAATGTACATATATTTTTCCAAATACACATATGCCACATATATGCATATAGAATACAATTGTGCTTATGTAATACAGAAAATATACTTTTTTCTAATATATAATTATTACTTACTTTATATAACTACACTACATTTTTCTAATTGTATTGAATAAACGGTTAAAAACATGGTTTGCAGTTGCTTCAAAAAAAGGAACAAGCCAAAAATGTTGGAATGATGTCACTCCCAAAACTCTCATATTTAAAAGTAAAAAAAAAGAAAGAAAACAAGAGACATGGACCCTTTTACAAAGAAATGACACGAGTAAAGTTAAGCTTAATAAGAAAATAAAAAAATGAATAAAAACAAAATTTAGTTATTGTCCCAAATCGGAATTTTAAAAAAAAGCAAAAAAGTTTCACTTCATGTACACAATTAACATGAAATCGAAGCTTTAAATGTAGATAACTTTCATATACAGTACACAAAGTGTGTTTGTGCAACGTTTTGGTATATTTGCAAAGGATATTTCCAGCAAAGCAAAATCATACACACGTCAAATCACACACACGTCAAATCATACACACGTCAAATCACACACACAAACACACACGTCAAATCACACACACACACGTCAAATCACACACACACACACACACACGTCAAATCACACACACGTCAAATCATACACTTGTCAAATCATACACACGTCAAATCATACACATGCAAATCACACACACGTCAAATCACACACACGTCAAATCATACACTCGTCAAATCATACACACGTCAAATCATACACACGTCAAATCACACACACGTCAAATCACACACACACACATGTCAAATCACACACACGTCAAATCACACACACGTCAAATCACACCACCACACGTCAAATCACACACACGTCAATCACACACACGTCAAATCACACACCACACACACACCAACACACACGTCAAATCACACACACGTCAAATCACACACACACACACACGTCAAATCACACACCACACACGTCAAATCACACACACGTCAAATCATACACACGTCAAATCACACCACGTCAAATCAACACCACGTCAAATCAACACACGTCAAATCAACACACGTCAAATCACACACCACGTCAAATCACACACACGTCAAATCACACACACGTCAAATCACACACGTACACAACACAGTCAATCACACACACGTCAAATCACACACACGTCAAATCATACACTCGTCAAATCATACACACGTCAAATCACACACACACGTCAAATCACACACACGTCAAATCATACACACGTCAAATCACACACACACGTCAAATCATACACACGTCAAATCACACACACACGTCAAATCACACACACGTCAAATCACACACACGTCATTTGTGTATGGAAAATGCTACAAATGTTTACATTAAGAGAACAAAGCCAGCTCCATGAAGATACAAGGTAGTATCAAAAAGTTTCAAGATTAGTTATGAAACATGCCAACAGATAGCAGCACAGAGCTGCACGCACAGTCACAGGGGGCACCGACCTGTGTACATCAGGTGCTGTGCAGCTGCTGCTATTCTGACCATGTGAGTTACCATGCTTTCGGCTCCTGCGTACTTCACTCTCTTCCTAAAAATGTTCGCCAGGTTTGCCGTTTTGACACTATTGCGGACATTCGGCACACACAGCAGAAGGCGCTTGATACTCTTTGAAAAGTAGACTTCCAGATTACGTTCCTCTCCTCACCTCACTTACATCAGTACCTGACTTTACTAAGTAGTTGAATGAATCTCTATTAAATCTAGTAGAACATCTTCCCAGAAGAGTGGAGGTTAATAGGAAATGGGGACTAATTTGGAGTCAAGTGATCCCGAGGTACCAGTGGCCAGTGTTCCTGTCCCTCTCCTCAGATGTTCCAGCTTTGTCCTGGCGCCCCACCACTGAAGGCTACTGTGTGCAGCTGGGGATGGTTCCACACCAACAACCTGGAGATCCATGAAATTACAGAGTAACACAGAAGCTTTGAGGATGGATTTGGACTCCAATGTCAAAACAGGTTGCGCTCAACCATCACTGCACCTCAACATGGTTTATCTGTAATAAATGGACATTCAGTGCCACCCAGATGAGGATGAGGTTCCCTCTTGAGTCTGGTTCATCTCAAGGTTTCATCTCAGGGAGTTTTTTTCTTCAACACCGATTCACTCTTTAGGGACCAACTTGCACTTATAAGGAACGAACTTTCTTCTTCTTAATGACCTCTTTATCTCTGTAAAGCTGCTTTAGAAAAATATCCATTGTTAAAAGAGCGAAACGAATAAAAATGAAGTGAAGTGATTACGTGTGGAACGAGGGAACGGGCTGCTCAAAAAGAAGCACGTTACAATTTCATGGTCAGGTTTCCACAAACTATTGGCCGTGTGGTTTCTATCGCAAAAAAAGTGATAGAAAGTAGGAATGAGAGTAAGAAGAGGAGAGGACAGAATGTGTGGGAACAAGAGGGAGTGAGACCAAAAGGAGTGATGGAGAGATTAAAAGATAATGTGTGTGTGTGTGTGTGTGTGTGTGTGTGTGTGTGTGTGTGTGTGTGTGTGTGTGTGTGTGTGTGTGTGTGTGTGTGTGTGTGTGTGTGTGTGTGTGTGTGTGTGTGTGTGATGAATTGGTCTTGGTGACACACTCAGTCTCAGCAGGCAGACATGCAGCACTGTGTGAGTGATGGAGATGAAATCTGACTCAACTGTTCTTTCTCTCTCTCTTTCTCTCTTTCTCTTTTTCTCTCTTTCCCTTTCTTTCTTCCTTTCCGTCACACCCACACTCACTTGTTCCCTCACCCTCCTTCCCTCTCCCTCCCTCCTTCCCTCCCTCCACTCGTCTCTATGTGCGATTCAATTCATCGCTGCTCTTTTTTCTCCCATTTCGCTCACTTGATCATTTCTCACTCTGTCTCCTTATCAGACTCTCCTGCGCAACTCCTCTGATCCTTTCTCACTTTCTCACTATCTCTCCTTCTCTATCATTATATAAAGTGCACCCCTCCCCCCCCAAACATTTCTACCTTTTCTACCCCGTCGTCCTGAACGTACCCACGTCAGAAACACCAGACACGAACAAAGAAGCATAATTCTATTTTTTTTCCCCAAATAATTCCAACCACACAACGTAACTATTTTCCCTCGTCATGACAGTAGATTGTCCTCAAATTTCGCTGCAATACAAACTCATTTGAGGCAAGATTACATTCCAAGGCTTTCTGGATTTCATTCAAAGCACTTTTATGGGCACCACCGTAATTGGTTATAGTATTCCCAAAGCTAGAAGTGTTCCGTATTCCATTAACAGCATTCCCAAAAATATCCGGAACGATATTTCCAAAGCTAGACTTTTGGCAGACGTAAGATGAAACTAGCTGCGTTTTTTTCCCCCAACATAATTTCCAAACAAATACACTCCTTCCCTTTAAATCCACAGCCCCAATACACACTCAGCTGTATCCTGAATAGACCACAACTTTCCTACTCTTACTCTTTCTCTATATACAGTGAAGACCAATAAGACAGACAGACAGACAGACAGACAGACAGACAGACACAGACAGACAGACAGATAGAAGATAGATAGATAGATAGATAGATAGATAGATAGATAGATAGATAGATAGATAGATAGATAGATAGATAGATAGAAATGTATTGTCATTGCATAATACAGGTACACAAAAAATTTGCATATATATACGAAACATAAGACTAGTTTTGTAACACGCCAACAGATGGCAGCACAAGGCTGCACGCACAGTCACAGGGAGCACCGTCCTTCGTAAGTCACACCTTAAGTGTGTCAAAAGACATTTTCCTGTGTACATCAGGAGCTGTGCAACCGGTACTGTTCTGACCACGTGAGTTACAACGTCTGCTATTCTGACACGTGCTGACACAAGAGTATCTCACTGTATATATATATATATATATATATATATATATATATATATATATATATATATATATATATACCTTTTGATTATAGCAATATGTGTGTAAGGCACAATATGCGTTAAGAAATATGTGATATATAAATGTACAATATGAAATATGAACAGCTGTACATGAATTTTGCACAGTGTATATACAGATGATATGTAGATATTTCTATACGGTTCTAATTATCTAGATGATACGGAATGTATAGAGTGGAGCAGAACTGCACGATGGTTACTGGGCATAACCTTCTCAGCTAATTCTTGATGAGGTTGGAAAATGCATGGCAAAGGATCCGAGATTGATCTTCATAAGATCCGGGTATTTTAATAACAAAAGATTAAGCAATATTTCACAGCCTTTCACAGCCTTTTCTTGCTCATATTTCCCCAGGGTGCCAATATTAATGGGGGGCACTGTATACTACTGAAAGTGCATGGAATTTATTTCCCATTTAAGTTGACAGGTTGCGATACGTTATAATCATATCATACGATTCATCTCACGAGAGAAAACTTCAATGTGATGTGATGTGTAATTGGGAAGTGGTTGCTCACTGGTTAAAACATTGGACTTTGGACCAGGAAGGTCATGAGTTTAAATCCCAGTACCACCAGACCAAGCTGGCACCGCTGGGCCCTTGAGCAAGGCCCTTGACCCTTAAGATTCTCTGGATAAGGGCATCTGATCCAAATTCCATTATGTAAATGTAATGTAATGGCCACTCCCCTAACACTGAGACTGGTAGATATACAGAGAAGCAGGAACGAGATAAAAATAAAAGAAAGAAACATGAACAAGTGTCATTCCTTATTTATGTTTTTTGGGTTTTTTTGGGGAGGGGGGGATTTGGCATTAGAATAAGACCAGCCATTTGATGAAGAAATGATACTCTGTGAAGGAGGATGAGTGGATATGTGTCCAAGGCAGCTGACTCTCTGCAGTGGCTGAGGTGCATTAGTAGAAGATTTAATACAGGCCACACCTAGGAGGCGCTCTTTCACCATTTTGACATGCACCATGAACACATCCTTTATCAGGTGATGACATTTACCATAAACTCGGAGGCAAACAGTTTTCTAGGATGACTTTGTCTAGTTCACTTCAACTACGGGACCCAAACATATTCCAGCATGACACAAAGTGCACAAAGCCAGCTCGATGAAGATATCCTTGACATGGGATGGAGTGAAAGATCTCCTTTTATGGAGCTTTAACTGCACCCCAGGCCTTCTCACCTCACCTACATCATTACATGATTTTACTAACACGCTTATGGCTGAATGAATCTCCCAAAATATTTTTTTCAAAAAAATCTAGTGGAACATCTTCCCAGAAGAGTGGAGGTTCTCCTATGGTCAGGTGTCCACATACATTTGCCCATATAGTGCATCTTTACACCTCTGGTTGTTACTTGAAATATATGGTCTGAAGTACACACACACACACACACACACACACACACCCACACACACACACACACACACACACACACATACACACACACACACACACACACACACAAACACACACACACACACACACTGCAGGTCTGAAAGTGTATAATACCGTAAAAGCACTGAGCACTATAGCTCCTATATTACTGTTAATAGAGTGTGAAGTCTTAAACACACTTCCTAATGGCTCAGTCCTGTTCAGCAACCTTGAGCAAGACCATAGCCATCAGTCAGACCCCCCTCCTCCCCCCACACCAAGCCCACCTCCTGCCTACAGCACGACCTTCAGAACCACGTTAACACTTCATACCGAGGCCACCGTATGTCCCTGTGCCTGAACTGTGTTGTCCAGCGGCGTGACGTTGCAACAGAAACGTACCGTATTAAAATAAATAAATAAATAAACAAACGACGCAGATCCTATTTTAAAACCAAATCCCATCCATTCACACATTCGGCAGAAATTCTCTTCTCATTTGAGATTCCAAAAAAACAAGCATGTCCTTTAGAATTCATCAACACTTCAACTCATCATCGGATACTCAGGAGCTCCGGCGTAGGCGTCCGCGCGCTAGTTTAGGACTCGCCGGGTTTCATTCTAAATCTCATAACACCACGGTATTAATGTTTATAGGAGGCCGGCTCTGTGTGGGAGATTTCAAAGAGGCAAAAACGTAAAAAAGTCTGGAAAATTGGTTCGTTCTGTCAGTGTCAGAGGAATTGCTGCATTTATACATTTACTACATGCAGTTTCTAAATAATCCAGAAATTCCCAACCCAGGACCAGGGTTTGAAAAGATACCACCAGGGCACAAGGGGCAAAAATTTCTATCGATATGACACCGCGTGCAGTTGCTATGGAGACACAATTTGACCGTTTCATGTATTAAAATTTCTTATAAATTAAATCGAATAAGTACATGTACGATGATTGTTCTGATCTGATAATATTAATATTGATGGCATCGCTAGACGCCTTTATCCAGAGCGACTTACAAAGTGCTATGAAGTCTCTATCAATAAGTTGACTTTGATGTTCTCTTTTGAGTCTGGTTCCTCTCAAGGTTTTCTTCCTCATGAAGTCTCAGGGAGTTTTTCCTTCACCACTGTCGCCTGATTAGGGATAAACTTGGATTCATTTATACATTTATACAAGTATTTATTTCTGAAAAAGCTTCTTTTGGCCAGTGTCTATTGTTAAAGTGCTACACAAAATGAATTGAACTGAAATAACAAGCAAAAGGTTTGGAATCTTAAAGCTTGAATGTACTGTACATTAAATTCTATTGTGCTAAAAGCAGCATTGCTTCAATGCTTTCCAATGAAAGTAATGTTTTCAATTTATTTCTTTAATAATTTAGAAATATTTTAACAACGTATTCATTATAATGTAAAACAGTTCAATTCAAGGTTTATTTTCAACCCACGGCCTTCAGTCAGAGGCGCAAAAATTGGGTACGCATTATATGCAGCGCCACACATAGGGGGCGCCATTGCATATAGTGTATTTATTTGTGTATTTACCCCTCTTTTTTTTAGGTGCATTGAGGGAGGGGTGCCAGCCATGATCTTACATACCCCTCTGCAAATGGACCCCTGCCTTCAGTTGAGTTTTATTGTTGGCCCTTCGTAGGAAAAGGTTTTGCTGCTCCAGAGAGAGCAGGAAACAACAGTCGCCCAACGGGGGACTCGAACCCACGACCCTAAGATTAAGAGTCTCATGTTCTACTGACTGAAATGTATTTAAAATGATTTTATTTTTTGTTTGTCGTAATAAGATTTGCATTTATATAGTAGATTCACTCTCTAGCCATCATTCTTAGAGAAATAACAACACAAACACACTTGAACAAATTTGTTAAACTCAGTTAATGAGGGAACATGGAGTTAGGGTTTGGGAGAATAGCTGTATTTCCTGTCTGGGTTTTATCCAGGGTGCTCCAGGAGATTCCGCCAGCATGGACCTTGACATTTGAAGGATCTGAGAGATTTTTGCATGGAGAGATGGTCTCAGATTCCTGTGCCATGTATTCTCCAGGCATTACAGAACACTCACAAAGGACTGACTTAAAGGGTGCCAATAATTGTGCCACACATATATTTTTAAAAAATGTATATTCGAACACAAACGGAGAAAACTTTCATTTGCATCTACTTTACCGCTTCTCTACATACAGAACATGTGTTTGTGGACACCTCACCATAATATCGGTACAGTAAGTGATTTTTTTTTTCTTTTTTTAAACATTTCATTCATCATTCGCTGTTATAATAACCTCTACTCTTCTGGGAAGCTGTTCCACTAGATTTTGTGGAGATCAATGGAGATTCATTCAGCTGCAAGGCTGTTAGTAAAGTCAGGTAACGATGTGGGTTGAGATCAGAACAGGTTTTTTTGTCCCAATACTTTTGGCATTAAAGTGTACCTGTACTTATGTATATCCAAAAAGGGTTCCATAGTAGGGAATATGAGGTTGTAGCTCTTGGGATCAGCCACTACATTTTTTAAAGGTACATAATCCACCTTACATATCACTGCCTTCATTGTGTGTGTGTGTGTGTGTGTGTGTGTGTGTGTGTGTGTGTGTGTGTGTGTGTGTGTTAGACGTATTGAGTTGGGAGCAGATTGAACACGGCATGCGGTGGATGTAGCACGGTTCAGCACGGCTAAGCCTGCCCTTATGCTGATACTGCAGTGTGTGCATGAATATATATGTGTGTGTGAGTGTGTGTATATACACAGTCTAATGGGTCCTACGGTCTAATGAGTGTGTTAAGTGTCCTCTGGTTCCATCTTGGCAGCTGTTTGCTGTCCAAATGTACTGCTGTGATATGTCCGGTAGCGATGCTCGAACATTCCTCACTCAACGTGCATGTGTGTGTGTGTGTGTGTGTGTGTGTGTGTGTGTGTGTGTTTGGTTTGGTTTTTGGGGGGTGAGCAATAAAGTAGTATAATCTGAGCTAAATATATAATATTGTTCTCATTTTTTCCAAGAGGTGATACCCAGGCGACGGGGTGAGATGGTGATTGTGCCATTTCATTAAAAAATTAAAATAAAAAAACACACACATGCTCAGTTGTGACTGACCTACTATTTGGGATTTCTTCTGCTGTGAGACGTTTTGCTGCAATTCTGCTACTGTTGAACCAATTCATGAGGATTTATTCGGCACTGAATCACATTAAACTGCAGCGTGAATATTTTATTTATCTTCATCTATCTTTTAGGCTTCAGACAAGTGAACCTGTTTCTAGCTTCTTGTTGTATAAAGGGAAATTCCTAACAGAAAATCTTCAGAGGCAGAGAGGAGAAACAGAATTATTACCACAGAATCCCGAGGTTCAGCTACTGAAACAGCTCGATGCTAACGCTATGAATGATATGAGGTGAACTGATATCTGCTGAAATCTTTGGATTTAAACCTGAAGTGACCAATTGGATCTGTACATTTACTTACGCTTAAATAACTGTTACAAAATAGACATAAAGAAAGTAAGTACAGTCTGCAGTATGGCATATAATATAGTAGGGTATAAGTGTATAGTATAGTGTAAGTATCAGTGGTGGGCGGCAGGGTCAGTAAATCCTTCTCTGCTGACCTAATCACTATCAGAAGCACTGACCTACATTTACAACCTAAATTCTAATATTTGTTCCAAAATTGTATTCATTTATTCCCAGTTTATTCTCTTCATTTCGTAGCGTTTCTCTCGGCTGCACTGCTTCCAGTACGTGTATGTGGATGTTAGATTTTTTGTCCAAACAGATTTCAGCCTCTATGTGCTGCCGTGTCAATCTAATCTGCCCAGAGCGTTCACAATCAGTACTGCTGGCCTTTTTTACCATTGAGAATATTACCAAAGGATCTGTTTCTTTAACCAATCAGATTTCATATTCGCCTCACAGGGCAGCTCGCTGGCCCAGAATAGCGTCAGCATTTTTCCGTCCTCTGATTGGTTTGTCAGAGGGAAACTGTTACAGCCAAGTTCGACTGGTAAACACAAGGGCATCCAGCGTAAAAACATGTGCCAAATCAAACATGCGGATGGTCCGCTGTGGCGACCCCTAATGGGAAAGCCGAGAGAAAGTTCAGTATAGTGCAGTTCGGTGGTCCCCCAAAAATCCACAAATTTTGGACGTGCCCCCACAGTCCCTATGGTACATTAGTGAATTCATCTAGACATTATGCCACTTTATAAACTTAATAGTGTACAGAATTTGACCAAATGCATAGTTCAAAATGTTATTCCTAACGTTCCTAAACAATTTCAAGATAATCCACAACTTGCTGTTAGTTAGGTTCCAAATGAGAACCCGTGAATTCCAAACCGTGAAATTATCAGTGGTTGACTGTATGAGTGTAATATAGCATAATAATTGCCAAAGTAAAAAAAAAATCAGACCTTCAGAATCAGCAAACGTCCTGTAGCGTAAACTCAATGTTGCCTGAAGCTGCTGCTTTAACCGATCAGATTTTGAGTTTCCCGGGGCCAGCTAGCAGGCATACGGTAACGTCAGCATTTGCACATCCTTTGTTTGGATGGTCAAAAAGTGCACTAGTCAGAGCTCGCAACCCACATCTGTAGCAAACTGCACAAGCTTTAATATATTATGCATTTAATAGCTGTTTTTGATGTTGTACACTGCATTTCTCTGTAATATTGATGCTTTCTGTAGCGTCACAATGACGGTATTAAGAAGTGAATCGATTCACGTAGGGCTACACTGGAGGTCTAGGTGGGAAATGCACAGCCTGATTCTAACATAACTAAAATATAAATGTAGCATAAGTATTGTATAAGTATAAAACTTTCTTTTAGCTTCTCCCATTAGGGGGCGCCACAGCGGATCATCCGCATGTTTGATTTGGCACATGTTTTTACGCTGGATGCCCTTCCTAACGCAACCCTCCCCAATTTATCCGGGCTTGGGACCGGCACTAAGAGTGGCTGGGGTTGGTTCCCTGACCGGGGATCGAACCCGGGCTGCAGCGGTGAGAGCGCCGCTTCCTAACCACTAGACCAGTACAGTAAAACCGATGGTGCGAGATGCGAACCGCGGTAAAGCGGGGGGTTACTGTAAACCAAAGCCTAGTATACATATGGTATAAGAAAAGTATAAAGTATGGTCTAAGTATAGGATATTATGGGGTATGTATCATATTATAAATTAAAAGTAATTTTTTTTTTCCTAATATGAAAACAGAAGGCATTTTTATAGACATTTACAGATGTGGCATTTTGTTAATATGAAGATGGACGTGGATGAGACGAGGACAGAATTATTATTCATAATAGAATTAATATACATAATAGAATTATTCAGAAAAAACATATAACTCAGATGTTCATAGTGGAATCATTTCATGTATATACAAATGTCTGTTAAATCGTAAAACACACGACTTAATATAAGAATGAAGTGATCAATGAAGTGGGAGAAGGAAGGAGGGATAATTATAACAAAGGAAGAATGGACAATAATATGGAGATATCAATGCAAATGCCCCAAGTGACAGAAATGGAGGGAAAAACTTGACTAGATGTTTTATTACACCCCATCAGAAAGCCCACCAGGGTAGCAAATTTTCTGTTGTAGCAACTAAGGAAACCAAAAACGCATATTATTGCTATATTATTAAGGATTACTAAAGAACAATACATATTGCATTACAGGATATTTTTTCATTGTGTGACAGTAAAATCTTACTTTTTGGTAAAATACCACAAAAATGGTTAACAGGTGATAAATATTTAATGCATTTTTGCTGATGGCTGTTAAATTTTGTTTTACCAATAAATGTTCTCTGAATCAGAGTCCTACCCTGAATGCATGGATGAAAATCGCAATGAACATTTAGATAATAGAGCAAAATTGTAAATCATAAACTGGAACAATTCAAGGTTATACTGGGAAAAATTGAATAAATAGGCAACATCTTACAGATGTGATTTTATATTTGAATCAAATTTATAATGTAAATAAAAATCACTCCCTATATGTACATAGTTTTCTCTTTTTTTCCTTTTTATTGCTATTTCTGATGAGCATATGTACAGAAAACCAAAATGTTGTGTAAATGTACAGTATATACGTGAATATACTGATATATATATATATATACATGCGGGGTTAGATGTAGGTGATCTTAGGTGTGATGTCTAATTACATCTGATGGAAATGCAAAGTTACCTTTTCATTGATAAGAAGAAATAAAACAAAAAAAGGAACCTTGTGTAACCTTAACCAGATCATTCTTTTCCCCAGACGTCCTCCATCCAGCAGTCAGAAAACAGCAAGGCAGCCTGGTGTTAGCAATACTTAATAATTAACGGCTCACTGTTTAGCGGTGATGGACACCTAATACACGCCCTTTTTGTAATCTCCTGGCTAAATACGACACTCATGCATCCTTAGGTTAAAGCTTCGATGAAGACAGTTTGTGAAGCGTTAATGCCAGAGGTCATTAGATGTTGTTTTCTGTGTGGTATGAAGTATCTACACAGCAGAACTGGCACAATTCATGAACAGTGGTGTTACAGCCCGCTCACATTTACATAAACTCATGACCTTTTTAAAATGTTTACCATGATGGAGCTGTGGCTTTATTCTCAACACAAACTTCAAGTGTCTTCTGTCATTAACAAACTGAACCAATACCCAGTGACCTCCATTCAATCAGAGCCACTTTTAATAATCGCACAAACAAATGCACTTAAGCTGTGCTTAATGAGTCCTCACCACAAATCCAAACGGTGGACCATTTTAAGCAGTTAGCACTACTACTGAGAA
>JBCEWE010000076.1:140000-170000 GCA_039877035.1 Silurus lanzhouensis
ACATCCAATCCAACATCAAATCCAACACCCAGTCTAACATCCAATCCAACATCTAATCCAACACCCAGTCTAATATCCAATCCAACATCAAATCCAACACCCAGTCTAACATCCAATCCAACATCAAATCCAACACCCAGTCTAACATCCAATCCAGCATTCAATCTAACATCCAACCCAACATCTAATCTAACATCCAACCCAACATCCAAACTAAAATCCAATTCAGCATCCAATCTAACATCCAACATTAAATCTAATCTAAAATCCAGTCTAACATCCAGTCCAATGTCTGACGTCGCTTCATCATTCCTCTCCCTCCCTCCCTCTGCCTCGCTTCATCCTTCCTCTGCTCTAATCATTATTTCTCTGTCACCTCTGCTCTCTCTGTGCTTTTATGTTATTTATCACTCTTTTTCTTACTGCCCTCAATCTAGCAGTATTCATCCCTGTGTTTTTCCCTTTTCCTCTTTTAGTGCTGTTTTGAACAACCATCTCTCTCTCTCGCACTTACACACACACACACACACACACACACACACACACACACACACACACACACACACACACACACACACACACACACACACACTCTCTCTCTCTTTCTATCTCTGCCCTTCATCTCTCCATCTCACTCTCCATTCTCATTCTCTTTCTCATTCTCTCTCTCTCTCTCTCTCTCTCTCTCTCTCTCTCTCTCTCTCTCCCCCTCTCTCCCTCTCTCTCTGTAGGCGTAAGGGCAATCTGTGGCAGTAATGTTCCTGGATAGAGCTGAGAGTGTCAGTGTGAATCAGACAGATGAGCTGGCCAGGGGAGTTACAGTGCAGAACAGTGCATTAATCCCCTGTCCACCCCTCCTCCTCTCTCTCTTTCTATCTTTCTATCCTTCCCTCCCTCTCTATCTCTCTCTCTCTCTCTTACCTTTTATCCCACCTCGAAACCAAGACTGCACCAGTGAATTCCAGTGATCGAGTGACCGTGCATACCACTTACATTATTAGCAGTAGACTGACCAGGCACCTGTCACACACACACACACACACACACACACACACACACACACACACACACACACACACACACACACACACACACAAAGGGCATTCCTATATGTTAACTCGCTTAGCAGGGTTTGAGGAATGTAAAATTAAACTCCAGGCAAATTTAACCTGATTTCAAACCAATTCCTCTGTATGTGTAATTACAATATGGGCAACATGGACACGTTTTCCTGTGCAGGGAAAAAACCAGCACACTCAGAAGTCTGAAACGTGAGATCACATCATGCAAATTCAAAGTAATTGTTTATCCGGGCTTCCTGTCCAGATACGTATCCGAAAAACTTATTATTCATGAACTACCATGAATTATTCAGTTACTACAGGTAAACGGACTGCACTACGTCCTGTAGCCAAGAAAACAATTCGCCATTTCGCATTTGCAAATAAGCGATTAATCAACCAATAGTCTTTAAAATGGATATTACAAAAACAAATCTAACACTCTAAAAACAGTACTAAACAGTAATAAATATAAATATATCAATGAACAAATATAATTATAGAATTAATCAATTAATAATAATAATATCATTATAGCACACTCTGTGCAGCGCGCAGTCCCACCTGTAAAAACAAACAAACATGGTTCTTCCTGTAACTGGCAACAATTGTATAATTGTCTAGTTCACATGAACTACGAGACCCAAAACCTGTTCCGGCCTGACAAAACCCATGGGCACAAATCCAGCTCCATGAAGATCTGCATTACATAAGATGGAAGATGTGGAAGATCTCCTGCCATAGAGCTTAAACCCTGTTGAACAGGATGAATGTGAACGCTGACTGAACCCCAGGCCAACACACTTTCTCACCTACATCACTTGTGGCTGAATAAATCTTTACAAAATCTCCACAAAATCTGGTGGAACATCTTCCCAGAAGAGTGGAACCCTATGCTCAGGTGTCCACAGAATTTTGTCCATAAAGCGCATATTTGATGCTTAATTGTGAGCTGTGGATAATGATATAATCTAGATGTTGTATTTGACGTGACTGGATTGAGATTAAAAATAGAACAACACGCCGGCACTACGGTCACAAATAACTCACTAATCCACCATCTCTAATGAGGGTGAAGCACTATTTCATGGCCATCACCGAATAAATCATCCGCTGAAAGTCAGAAGAAAAAAACCTCATTGTGTACTGGAATGGGAGAGGCCGAGCCATGAGGAATTATAAATGCATGAAAATAAAGGCAATGGCTGTCGAAACAAGTCTCTGTGTACATGACAGGTTTAACTGGCTAAATGTAGCCCACTGGGTTAGCGGCTTTTTCCAGAGTGCTTCACATTATTTACATGTCTGTGCTTGTGATCTCTATTTCTCTCCCTGCTTTACTCCCTGCTTTCTCATCCGTTTCTGTCACACTCTTTTCATCTCTCGTTCAGCCTACTGTCACATTCTCGCTCGTCTCCATTTCTCTTCCTCGGCTCCCTTTTTTTCTCACTTATATTACCACTACAGTCCTTCGTGGCTATACGTTCATTCCATCTTGTTCTCTGTACAGATTACAGTGAAAACACACACATGTACTAAAACACGTGTTTAAATCTACACAGCGCGTGTCGAAAGTGTGGAAACGCTTCCTTTTTGTTTCTATGCAACAAAGCAGAGGAGAAACACAACAACTGGATGACGAATGAGTGGATGAAAGTTCTGTGGAGTCCAAATGGGTCATTAGACAAAGAAAGAAAGAAAGAAAGAAAGAAAGAAAGAAAGAAAGAAAGAAAGAAAGAAAGAAAGAAATCACAAGATCTCACAAGAAAGAAAGAAAGAAAGAAAGAAAGAAAGAAAGAAAGAAAGAAAGAAAGAAAGAAAGAAAGAAAGAAAGAAATCACAGGATCTCAAAAGAAAGAAAGAAGAAAGAAAGAAAGAAAGAAAGAAAGAAAGAAAGAAAGAAAGAAAGAAAGAAAGAAATCACAGGATCTCACAAGAAAGAAAGAAAGAAAAAAGAAAGAAAGAAAGAAAGAAAGAAAGAAAGAAAGAAAGAAAGAAAGAAAGAAAGAAAGAAATCACAGGATCTCACAAGAAAGAAAGAAAGAAAGAAAGAAAGAAAGAAAGAAAGAAAGAAAGAAAGAAAGAAAGAAAGAAAGAAAGAAAGAAAGAAAGAAAGAAAGAAAGAAATCTCCAACTAGTGAAGAACAAATTTGTCAACTTTTACAGGTTTTAGAGAAACGAACTGTCCGGACACCGAGAGCGTGTACAGCTGTGTGGAAGATATTTCAATGAAAAAAAGTGGAACATCTGGACATTTATAGATTTGTTTTGTTTGCTCAAAGGAAATCATACCGTCACATTGCCACTCAGAGAAACAGAAAAAACTGACATGAACTTTTTATATTATCACTTTTAGATCTTTTTGAAATAAATTCTTGTGAAGTATTTGAATAGAAACCCAGTTTTGTGTCTTGTATTTGAAATATAAATCAAATATTACTTCTATTTATACTAAAATCTTAATTGTAATCTTATTATAAATTATTATTTATACCAAAATACTAGCAAGAATTCCCAAATGAATTACTTCACTTTCTAGCTTAAGTCAGTGGACAGCAACAATACAAACAGTCATGAAATACAATAACGTGAGAACTACCGTATTTTTCGGACTATAAGCCGCTACGTTTTTCCCATGTTTTGAACCCCGTGGCTTAAACAACGAAGCGGCTAATTTATGGATTTTTCCTGGGTTTTTCCTGGTTTCACAAACTTCATGCCAGAAAACTGAGCCCCATATCATTAGACCAATGAAATTTCCGAACAGAAACGAAAAAACGCACCTCACCTGTGTTCTGAGCTGCACGGCATCGGGAGAAAAAACTTTTTTTTTTTTAAATGCACAACGATGCCAAAAGATAAACTCCAGAGAGAAATAGTTGTGAAAGGAAGGAGGAAGACACAAGCCGTTGTAACGCGTTGAGTCTGGGTGAAGGGAGAGCTCACTAACTCCAGTTGCCACAGAAATCATATAAGCACAGACAGCTTTCCAAAACTCGTGCTTTTTTATTTTTCTTGGCAACAACGTTACGGGTTAGTCAAAGAAACTTAGAAATGAGCATCAGAAAATAAGGACATATTCCTCGGTCTTGCACACATGCAGTAATACTGGAAAAATGCGGCGGCAGGCTATTCCAAAATACCGCTATGCTCCTAAAGGAAGCGCAACATATTTCACCCGTTACACCGTGTAACAGACACTGTCTTTCGTTAAAGCCTGTGTAAAGTTCATTAGTTTCAGTGTAGACACCTGCGGCTTATTTATGTTCAAAATAAAAATCTTTGTCAAATTCAGGTTTGTCAAGTGCGGCTTATACATGGGTGCGCTTTATAGTCTGGAAATTACGGTAATACAGCAAACAACCTCGACACTGACAACAAAGTGTGATAATACAACCCGAGGCATCATCACCAGTTGCTAATGGACCTCTAGAAGTCCATGAGGAACCCTAGATATCAGCTTTAGTAGCTTTTAGATTTATTTCTTTGCTCTATCGCAACTCTTGTGTATCAAGCATTGTCTCTATAAACACATAACGTGTTATGTTGTAGCTGCAGCCCTGCCCCGCCCCGTCCCGCCCCGCCTTGCCCTGCCCCGCCCCGCCCTGCCCTGCCCCGCATCATTTTTCCATTTTACTCAAATACACTGTACAGGATTTGACCCTGGAAGCTCGACCAGGACTCACCATGATGTAGTGTCTCTGCATCTCAGTCTTCTCACTGGCCAGCTTCTCACACTCCAGCTTCAGACTGAAAATGGAAATAACACAACTTTAATTTCAGGTAACAGAGGGAAAAAAATGCAGCTGTGATTCAGATGAAGATGTAAGATGTAGTTACAGACCAGTTTTAGCTGCATAAACAATATATATTTGTATATGTGTATATAGTGTTCGGTTTTTTGCTGGCTTCCGATGCCAGTTTGTGCCTCATGAGGTGAAACTTTCTTGCTTAATTCACAGCATTTATTTATATATTTTTTAATTGCGTCGACAGAAAAAAAAAGAAGAAGAGTCCTCATCACCACTACATGTAATAGGGGTCAGAGATGAATGAGGCTAAATGCTACTGGAGTGAGAATTAAACCGTGTTAGTGTTCAGTTCGAACAGCAAAAGAAGGGTCATGTCTGAATTGGGACACCAGACGTTTTCAGCCATGCGGTTCACGTGGTTCTCATTTAAACTGTTACCACAAAGGTGGAGGCACACACATGTACAGGACGTTTATGGATTTGGCAGCATAACATTTTCCCTTCACTTGAACTTGGAGACGCAACCTGTTCCAGCATGAAAATGCCCCTATACAGAAATCCAGCTCCCACGGTTGGAGTTGAAGATCTTGAATGGCCTGTCTTGAACCCTGTTAAACACCTTTGGGATGAATGTGAACGTTGACTGCACCCCAGGCCTCCTCACCTGACCTACACCAGAACCCAATGCCCTTGTGGCTGAGCACAAATCTTCACAAATGTAGTGGAACATCTTTCCAGAAGAGTAGACGTTATTATGAGAGCATGTGTATCTCACCTGTGGTACTGGGCCTGGAGGAACTGGAACTCCTCTTTAATGCGGTCCAGTGTCTCCAGCACAGTGAACTTGAAGGACTGGCCTGGCTGCAGCGGAACCTGTGAGAAAAAGATAAACAGATTGGTCAGTTGACTACTTTGGATTTAATGGATTCAGGAATATTTAAGTATAATCTTCTAATCACCATCAAAAAATGAACTGCGTGCGTTAAACCCTATTTTCCTGTTTTCACCTGCCATTCTCACAGGGTTTTATCTGGGACTAAATCTCATAAAGGTGTTCTAATGGGTACAACATGCGTTATGTACAGTCAGGAACGTTAATATTTGGAAAATGGTGCTATTCTGTTAGCGGTCTACCACAGGATATAGCCGTTAAAATGTAATCATCTAAAAAAAGAACATACTGCTAAGCTCAGGAAGTCCAAAAGAGAGCAGAAACCAACTGATCAAATGTTCTACAGATGTAAAAGTTACTGTTACTTTAATAACATTTTACTTAAGTACAAGTAAAGTTACTAATCTAATATTCTACTCAAGTGAAACTAAAAAGTAGCTCGTTTATAATTTATTCAAAGTCAAATTTACAGAGTGGGGGACTCAAGTGTGGACCCAAAAAGGGTAAGAAGATATAAATCTCGAACCAGTTGATTTTAGTTGAAGGAACACCTTTACAATTTAAAGTGCAATAACAAAATAAATAAATAAAAAAACTCTACAGTCCATGACTTGAATCTAATCTGAGTTACTCACTCGCAAACAAAACATAAGTAAAGTCCCACTTTAAGTAAAAGTAAAATTACAGATTAAAAAAGGAGAAGTACACAAAAAACTCAATTACATTAACGTGAGTAAATGCTTCTCATAAACAAGAAGAAGCATCTTCTCTGAATCTTTTTGCTTCCTTTTCTATCTATCTATCTATCTATCTATCTATCTATCTATCTATCTATCTATCTATCTATCTATCTATCTATCTATCTATCTATCTATCTATCTATCTATCTATCTTTCTCTCTCTCTGTCACTTTGGTTTTCTTGTTGTTCTGCGTTTAATACATTTCTCCACACTGTACTGATATCACTAAGCTCAGTGACCTGGGTATCTTCACCTCCACTTGCAGATGGATTCTGGACTTCCGACAAACAGACCTCCGACAAACAGGTATCCTCAACCCTCATTCTGAACACCGGCATCCCACAGGGCTGTGTTCTGAGCCCACTACTCTATTCCCTGTTCACCTTTGACTGTGCTCCACTTCTTAACTCCACCAGCTTCATCAAGTATACAGATGACACCACCGTGGTCGGCCAGATCAGCAACCACGACCTGCCCTCAGGGGAGAGATCTGAATCCTGACCCTTAACGCCATGAAGACTAAAGAGCTTATTGTGAATCTAACAGCAGGAGACATTCCCCAGTCTACACAAAGCTCACAACATCATCAAGGACTCCCAGTCACAAACTGTTTAAACTCCTTTAACAAACAAGGAGATACAGGAACATACACACCAGGTTCAGGACCAGCTTTTTTCCATCCACTATCACACGACTGAACTCTACACTATACCATTAGAACACTGTATAAACACTGTATAAAATTTCTGTACAATTCTACATACAATGTACATATTACATACTGTATTTTTTATACCCCTCTTTCTCCACACATACTGTGCCTCACATACATCTGCACTACTATTTTATTTAAGCTGAATACATACTGTACATCCTGCCTAATATTTCACATTTATATATATATATTTAGTGGACTTGTTTATTCTGCAAATTGCACATTTTTTTCCTTCTACTTCTTTTACCTTTACAGCAGTTTTTGCACATCCTTCACTGCTATAGCTTTAATATTTGGACATATGTCTATATATACATATTACATGCTGTACATATACTAACATATTTATCTGCACTTGTCAATTTGCACAATTGCTACTATTTGCACTTCTGGTAGATGCTAAACTGCATTTCATCGCTGTGTACCTGAACTGTTCAGTGACAACAAAATGTAGCAAAACATCTTCCCAGAAGAGTGGAGGTTATTATAACAGCGATAGGAAACTAATACCAATCATATGCTCACAAACTTTTGTCCATATAATAGGATTTAGGTCATTAGTCTGATCTGTTTTTAAATGAAAGACACCTTCAACCTAAATGCAGCTTAAGCAGAAAAGCTAGAGATCTATCAATCTATCTAAATGTAATTAGTTACTTTCCACCTCTGGCAACCATCAAGAAAAGACCAAACTCACCAAGGTCAAATACAGAGGTCAAAAACAGATCAGATTTTGCCAAAAACATTTTTAAAAAATCCTAAAATTCCTGAAAATCCTGAAAAAATCCCTATAAACAGAAGGGACGAAGATCACCTTGTACCACCTTACATTACTCTTGTGGCTGATGAACACCAATGTCCACAAGAGCACTCCAGAATCTAGTGGAACATCTTCCCAGAAGAGTGGAGGGAATTTTAAAAGCAAACTGGGACTCAACGTGGAAAGCAATGTTCAAAAAGCACATATACCCATTGCCGGGTGTCCGCAAACCTTTGGCGATATTGTGTAGGCAATAAACTTACACTGTGTTTTATACAACCATAGAACCGCTTTATCTCTGTAAAGCTGCTTTGAGACAACGTCCATAGTAAAAAAATTTAATTGAATTGAATGGACAATGACCCAAAGCACACTTCAAAGGCGTCCAGGACTCTAAAGCAGAGAAGTGGAATGGCCAAGTCAATCACTTGACCTGAACCCAGCTGATCACGTTCTGCACTTACTGAATGTAAAAGCTCTCTAAGTGCAAAAAAAAGCTGTAGCAAAGACCTGGAAGATCATGGAAAGGGAAGAATCGTGGAGTTGAGTGGTGTCTGTGGGATCTACAGACTACAAAGCAATTGCTTTAAAACGATTCTCATGTTATTAGAATGTTAGTTTGTCTATTTACTTTTGATCCATTTAACAGGGAGGCCACAGTGATTTGGATGTAAATCTCCTTAAAGCTTATTCCAACAGCTTCAACACTGTCCAAACATTTATGTACCTGATTGTAAGTTCTACAACATACACTGAATGTGCTTTGTAAACATCCTCATCCACATTTAGTTTCCATTTGCTAAGCGCCACTTTTCTGGGAAGATGTTCCACTAGATTTTGTGAAGATTTGTAGTGATTCAGCCACAGGGGTGTTAGGAAAGTCAGGAACTGGTGTACAGTAGGTGAGAAAGTGAGGAAGCCTGAGGTGCAGTCAGCATTCACACTCATCCTGCTCAATTGGGTTGAGGTCAGAGCTCTATAGGAGGCTACACAAAATGAGGGTTAGCACCATCACTGAAAGAAGTCAGGTGTCTCAATACAACCTCAAGAGCAGCCCCCTGCTCCCATCCCCACGTGACAGGATCACACTTCTCTCCTGTTAATCTCTCACACACCGCCTGGACCAGACAGCGCTTTATTTATACACACTGTTCCTCATTAATTCCATCACTTACTCGAAATCCAACAGCTATTTAAAGACGAGCCGCACTTAAAATGGCTTCCTTTTTCCTGCTCTAATCTTCAGCTCTTTCTTTCTGAGACCAGGACCCATCCTCCACCTTTCTTTTCTTTTTTTTTCAGCCACCGTAGCGCGCCGCACGACACACGTGAACATGTCGGCTGAAAGTTTTTCGAAGGAGCTTAATTAGTCTAGACAAGTGAATTTCAATTAAATTTTAATTAGGCTAATGGTGGAGGTCAGTCACTCCACAGCCATGGTGGTAATTAAGCTGCAGGCTCAGCACTGGGCACTGAATGGGTTCAGTACAAACAGAATAGATGTGCGTGTGTGTGCGTGTGTGTGTGTGTGTGTGTGTGTGTGTGTGTGTGTGTGTGTGTGTGTGTGTGTGTGTGTGTGTGTGTGTGTGTGTGTGTAGCATATCCCCAATGCTTTTTCCACCGAAACAGAGGCACAAAGTGTTTTGCACTCTAACTATGTTTAGTATCTTTTAGCAACCAGAATAGCAGCAGTTCCCATAGAAAAAAAAGATCTAAGTAAAAAGAGACATTTATTCATTGATGCTTGTGACTGACTAGATAGGTATCATTTCACAAAAGAAAAGTGCAATACTGCGCTCCCTGCGTTCCTTTGGAGACGTGTCCTGGAAGTGTTCTTTTTAAACAGCTTCTGCGATTCACGCCGGAGCTCCACAACGGTGTCAAAACGGTGACCTCTGAGCCGGATCTTCATCTTCGGAAGGGCGAAGTCTGGACAGGAGCCAAATCTGGGTGTGAGTGCGGAAGTAAGACCGTGTTGTTTCACGTGCGAGGAGGTGTTCGTTGACATGGTGTGCGCACATGTCAGAATAGCAGACGTAGTAACACACCTTGTAAGAACAGCACCGGCTGCATAGCTTCCGATGTACACAGGACCATGACATATGGCACACTGATTTATAAAGGGCGGTGCTTCCTGTGACTGTGCGTGCAGCCTTGTTCTGCCACCTGTTGGCGTGTTACAAAACTAGACTTAAATACACAGCCATCAATAGTATTTACACACCGAAGCTCTGTACGATTCCTTTCCAGAAACGTACACTGTATAAATAAAAGTTTTGAGACACCTGATTTTCCAGTCACATGTGATTCTTCTCCAAACGTTACCACAAAGTCTGAAGCACACATCTGTATAAAATGTCTGGATGCGGTAGCATGAAATTTTCCCTTCACTTGAACTAGAAAACCCAGCATGACAATGCTCCTGTGCACAAAGCCTGCTTATTGAAGATACATGGGTTGGAATGTGTGGAAGATCTCCTGCTATAGAGCGCTGACCTCGACCCTATTGATCATGATGAATGTGAACGCTGACTCACCTACATCAGTACCTGACTTTACTATCACCCTTTTAGCTGAATGAATCTCCACAAAATCTCCACAAAATCTAGTGGAACATCTTCCCAGAAGCGTGGAGCTTATTATAAGAGCAAATTGGAACTAAATGAACCAGCAATCTTAAGATCAGGTTTTCAAAACTTCTACAGAACAGATTGTGAGTCCAGGTTCTCCATGTCATTTCTCATATGATAAAGGAAGATATGGAAGATCTCCTGCTTTAGAGCGCTGACCTCAACCCAAATGAACACCTTTAGGATGAATTGGAACCCTGACTGCACACCAGGCCTCCTCACCTCAGCTACATCAGCAGTTAGAAGAGTGAAGGTTATAATAACAGTAAACAGGCACTAAATGTGGAATGAGATGTTCAAAAAGCATCAGTCTTCTCCAGTTGAGTGAATCCTACATGTGCTCTGTTATCCATATTTTTATGGAGTTATGAGATTCTGCACTTTGTTCGGCACCTAGGTTCTACCTAGTAGATGTTAGCGGCTATATAAATTGAGATTAATGGATTGGTTGATTGATTGATTAGTTGATGGGTTGATTTTGTTGTGGTATCAGAGATTGTTTTTAAAGTTCCAGGCAGAGCACCGGATGAGGAACAGGTTCTGACACCTTTCATCAGTAATGTAATGGAGGTTCTGGTGCTGCTCTGTTATAACATTATACACAAACATTATGTTGCTATAAAAATCCGATTTCCTTTTTTTTTTTTTTTTCTTTTCAAAAAAGCTTTCAGAAGTATACGGCCCAAGATTTAATCACCAGTCGGACAACTTATTGCTTTCCTTCTTTCTACGAGTGTAGCAAACGTTCTGCACCGAGCGAAGACCAGGGATTACGCCATCTTTAACCTCTTTATCTTCAAATATTTTCGAACCCCAAGCAAAAAGCCGAACCGCGTTTCGTTTCTGGTTGAGAAGCTGCTCTATGACACGAGGGTCTGCTCAACAGTAATACCATATTGTGTTGATATCGTAAAGCTGTTTAAAAGGTTAAGCAATTTTCTTAATACGAAAGACCGAATACTGGCACATGCCCAGACATAAGAACGCAAACAGGAACAGGGTTCGAATGTCTGCTTAGTAATTGAGTGTCAGACAGCAGGGGGATCTCGAAAACCCAAGCTGATCCGTCTAATCTAGGGGGTTTTGTGTGTGTGTGTGTGTGTGTGTGTGTGTGTGTGTGTGTGTGTGTGTGTGTGTGTGTGTGTGTGTGTGTATGTGTGTGTGTGTGTGTGTGTGTGTGTGTGTGGGCGGTAAGACAAACACACGCACAGAAAGCCATGTGAGATAGCAGTCAGTCAGGCACAATTTAGATGAGCAGGAGCGAGTGAGAATTACAGAGGATTATCTACTAAGAGGGGGGAGGATGAGAAGCTGAGCGATAGAAGAAGATGGAGAGAGAAAGAGAGAGAGAACGAGAGAAAAGACAACAATCTTCGTTTACACAGCACCATTCTCACACACACAATTAGAACAAATAAACAACAAATAACGATAAAAAAATAAATAAATAAAGACGCAGGAAGACAATCAATGAGTAAAAGAATACACCACCACCACCACCACCACACAACACACACACACACACACACACAACAGACACACACACACACACACACACACCCCACACTCCTATTTTATATCACCTCCACCCTCTAAATTCTAATATTTCATTAATGGTATGTTAGTTTTGCTATTATTATGTTCGTAATCTAATGATAGAAAAAGGAAAAATGGCTTAAATGCGTCGTCTATACGAATCTATTTATTACTCAGAATGTAAAAAAAACTACCGGACTGTAGGAGAGAAGAGGTGGATGAAGTGACGAGATGAGAAACTAACAGGTCTTACATCTAAAATTCCTAAAATCTGAACTGAGTTTGTAAACTGGTCTCCCGTATCACTTTCACACAATAATACTGACGTCTCTTGCGTTTGGAACAACGCCGCAGTGGTCATGAGTTCAATTCCCCAACACATTTTGAACTGCTGAAGTCATTAGTATTTATACAAGAGCCTGTGATGAAGTTCTCCTCTACACCTACAGCAGACCTTCTAAATCATGTACAGGCTGATTTTATTTCATAAATATTTTCAATATCATTTTTGGAGCATCTCAGATTTTATATATTCTCTATACGGACAAAAGTAATGAAACCCCTGACTTTTAAAACACCTAAAGTTTTATCTAGGAGAACTAGAAGACCCAAACCTGTTCCAGCATGACAATGCCTCCTGTGCACAAAGTCAGCTCCATGAACATATGCTCTACATAAGTTGGATTTGATAGAAGATCTTTTGCTATAGAGCTCCAACCCTATTAAACAGGATATACTGGATACACCCTTGTGGATGAATGAATTTCCACAAATCTCCAAAATTCTGTGGAGCATCTCCCCATTTGCAACCTTTCATTAAAAAAAAAGTAAAGCACATTTAGTAAATTGTTGAAACATTGCATGAACACTGGTGCTTCTGTCATAAATGTTCAAATTAGCATCTCCATTTAGATCTTTTTGTACTGAAAAGAAAACGTACAGTTAAAGACAATGAAAGGTGGGGAAATGGAAGCTTAGTGGTTTAGGCATTCGCCTTGGTATATGAAGATCATGAGTTCAAATCCCAATCACACCAAGCTGCCACTCATGGGCCCCTAAACAAGACCCTTATCCCCATCGCTACTCAGATGTATGAGATAAATGTTGTACTGGATAAGAGCGTCTGCCAAATGCACTGAATGTAAAAGCATTTGCATGATTGGTTAAGGATGATTTGATGATTCGATTTGTATTTTGAAAATGCACATTGTCTCAAAGCAGCTTTACACAGATAGAAGTGTTATAGAAGTTTAGTGCTTATAAGTTGACGAGTTTGCCAATGGTGAGAGTGGCAGAAAAAATAAATCAGCTTTTTAAACAAACAGGAAGTGCACCCAGACCTCAAGTACTAAAGAAATTAGGCCTGGTGGTTCACCTGTGGAACCCTGGACAGTGACTCTGATGGGTAACACTGTAAACTCTTTACTGATCAGTTTACAGAGACACTCATAGATAAAGCCCCAGAGATGCACCGACATGGTCCTCGTTGTGTGAGGTATGAACCCTTCCTGTGATGTTTCCTGACGTCTAATCATGCGGCAGTCGGTGTGAGTGTTTGAGTGAACTGCGGTACCAGATTTCAGGCTGGATGGTGAAGAGAGACTGCACTATTTCTGAAGTGTGTGTGCCAGTTGCATCACTGCCTCTTCCAAAATAGTCGGGAGACGGCCAGGGCCATGAAATAATTATCGGCGGGTGAAATATTTAGCAAAAAAACGCAGCGATGTGGAGTGTGCAGGGATAAGGAGGATAGCTGTGATCCAGGGAGAGAAGAAATGCCTTCGCATGCACATGTTTTCCAGGACTGTTTGAACCCTTCTCCACTCTCTAACCACTGCTAAACCCTGCGAGGCAGATCAGGCTCTTCGCCTACACCCACTACAAAAACACAATCAGGGTAAGAACCACTGCATGCCACAAGGTCCAGAAAAAAAGCTTTGGAACTGGGTACAAACATCTCCCACAGTCTCCAAGCGTCCCAAAAGATGCTATGTATTAGCAGTTCTACCTTCTTAACTCTGCAGAATTAGTCATAGGGGTGTAAGAAAATATCGGTTCATGTGAGAATCGCAATATTTTGCTCGGCGATACTGTTTCGATTCGCAAAAAATTAAATAAATTATTCATACAAGATTCATGGCAGTTGTTTTGTTTTTGAGTTTATATCCCAGCCGCTAGATAGATAGCAGTCTTCTTACCTTTCAACTTAAACAGTGACAGGAAGTACTAGCATAAGGGCACGCCACTAATATTAGCATTAATATCTGCCTGTTTCCTGGGGGCGCTGCTGCAAAAACGGTTCTGAATATACTTCCGCTTATATATTATTAGTTATAGCAGCGTCGACTGACTTTTGCCGACGGCAATATGTTCCGTTTATGCGCGGTTTGTTTTTCAAGCGGGAAATGCATTCTCTACATTTATACAAGAAATAATAGTCTTTCATACTCTTTATTTTCTTGCCCCCTGCGGACTGTAGCGTTTAGATGTAGCGCTCAGATCATGCTTCTACTACTAGCCTAATGCTAATGGTAATAAATTAAAATATAATCCAATCATTAATATCATCTTCAATGCCACTTCATATTATGTCTTTAACGACTATTTGCATATTTAAAAAAATAATGTTTAATAAATGACCATTCGGTACAACGGTACTAATTGTGTTCCTGAATTACAAAACACTTGATGGCGCTGAGGTGTGATACGGATAGGACTGGCACAGGTCTCATGGTATGGGTGGGTTCAAGGGGTTTGGGTCAGCAGTGCCATTTTAGATGCAATTAATGCAATGTATCGTATCGCAACCCCGTATCGTGATACGTATCGTATCGGCAGATTCTCGCCGATACACCGCCTTAGTGAGTCACCTGCAACGGCTCACTTCGTGGGGTCGACCCAAAGCTGCAAATCCAATTCTGGATTAGAGAATGCACACTGGCAGGGGCAAAAACAAGCTGGTGCCTTTTCAAAAATCATTCTCTGCTCACTTCAATCACTTCACTGGCTGATAAAAACATGAGATTAGAAGGAAACCCGTTTAGGCTCAGAAATCCTGCGGTGTTGTTTAGGTGCTTCGCTCAAAATCTGCAGTCAGAATGGAACAATGGAAGGGCGGGATGATGAAGAACACGTGCCAAATTAAGCAACCCCCAGCTAAGTGAGCATGTGTGAGGCTTGGGGTTGAATATTTGGCACCGATGCTTCTCTTGGCCACCTGATTAGCGTGAGAAAAAAACGACTGTCTCCCCCATTCACACACGCGAATGCGCATACATTAAATAAAAGGCAGGAAGAGCCGATGATCGATGAGAATAGCTAGGAATCTCTTTTCACGTTTTCAACAATATTGATGACAGTATCAGTCAGTAACCAACCTCCTCTTCATAACTGAGATAACTCACAGGCTTAAAGGCAGCAGGCAATGTGGGTCCTCCCACACTCCTCACATAAATTCCAAACCTATACAATACCAGTCTGGCTCATGAATGAACCAACGCTCAACCTGTTTCATTATTATGGTGGTGTACAGACACTGTAGATTATCTGAGAAGGTCCACACTTAACTAGGACATGCCCTTTCTGTCTGTATTTTGATCTTATTCTATTGAATCTGCCCCAGTTTCTAGCTGGGGCAACATTACAGGAGGCACATAAGGGAGCGTTCTATTACTCCTCCAGACAGAGATGGTGCTCAGTGCGTTGTGAATATTTTGTGTATGATTATAGAGACGGGAACCACACGTGAAGGTGTAAAAAATCCACTTAAATATCTCAATTAAATTGTGAAAATCAAAGCATGCTGATCTCTAAGCATCCACTAACAATCAGAAGTTCACTATGGGGTGGTATCACAAAGTTTAAAGAGTAGTTTTGTAACACGTCAACAGATGGCAGCACAAGGCTGCACGCACAGTCACAGGGAGCACCGAATTTCATAGGTCAGTGTGCCAAAAGACATCGTCATGTGTACATGCTATTCTTAACCACGCACATTATCATCTCTGCGATTTCATCATGGACAGCGAGTTAAAACAAAGAGCAAACATGCTGGGCAAATCTGCCACAGATATGTTTTTGAGACCGCCAGAGCAGAACAACGTCGCTGGAAGATGACTAGAGATTAAGAAGACCTTCAACAACTCAAAATGTCAAAACGGGTGCATGATGATCGTTCGAGAACAATCCACAACAATCCACGTGTGTGATTGGAATGATTGGAAAGTTTGCCCACAGGCTGTTGACCCAGGAGCAGAAGGAACACCGCGTTGAAGTCTGCCTAGATCTTCGTCAGCGTGCCGTGAATGAGCCATCCTTTATGTCGAAGAACCATTACCAGTGACGAAACTCGGGTGTATGGGTACGCCCCTGAGACGAAGCAACAGTCTTCACAGGGGAAGAGCCCATCATCTCCACGACCAAAAAAGGCTAGGCAGGTCAGCAGATCCACCAAGTGCTTGTTCATCATCTAAATCAGGATTTGCCCCTTTGTGAATTAAGAATTTATCCGTCAATAGCTAGTTCAACTGCCAGGTTTTAAGGCATCTGAGGGAGGACGTTCGGTGAAGGGACATAAGTGGACCTAAACCATGACAGGACATGAGGTCTGTCCACACCTACACAGAGCAGGGAGTATAAATGTGCATAAATCCTCATTTAAGACAGCATACAATTTTCACCAATCCCACATCCACACGATCCTTCCCTTCAAATACAGACCACACTAAAGCAACCTGCAGGGGATTTACACACACCCATATAATCATCATGTGTTCATCAACACACCACTAGACTCCATTACTTAATGTATAAGATTACCTGCTCTCTCATGAAAGATGTGCACTGTTTATTCCAAACAAGTCTCCGGCTTTCATCTGAAGCGACGGCTCACATTACATACGGATTGCACTGTTCAACTCATGAAAGTGTGTGTCGCAGTGTGTTTAGTGTGCAGATGCAATCTAGCATCATCCAAAAATCTTAGATCTGAAGACATAGTCGTCACGGTGCGGTCTGTTACCAAGCAGGTGTCCGGGTTTATGTTTTGAATCTGCAGGAAAGGCTGGGGGATGCCATTTGGTATGATCTTTGATCAAACTGTATTTGTTTTTTTAAATGTTATATACTAGAGGTCGACCGATTTATCGGTTTTGCAGATTAATCTGCACCGACAGTTGATTGCTGGAAAAGAATCCATACTGATAGTTTTTCCAGGTTGCGTCCGTTGCTGAAGTGGCTGAGAAGGTCCACTGTCATTACGAAAGCGGCCTCTAGAGGTAACTCACCAACGGCACGTGCTGTTTGTTAGCGCTTGAGACGGAGAGCACTACATAATTAGATTTATTCATGAATAAATTCATATTTTCTCATTAAGCACATTTTCGTGATTCAATACTGTTATTTTTGTTTTATAAAGTTCAGTACTATTTTACATGGAGTGTTATGTTTGTTTTTTGTTCTGTATCCATTTTAAAAACAATTGGTTGATTTATCGGTTATCGGCAAGTAAAATCCAACCTCGCTATCGTTTTTAGCATTTCCACATGCACAATGCAAAAAGAAAACGAGGGATTGGGAATAAATATCTGTGTAGCCTTAAAAAAACACTCATCAGTAAGGAATTTTAAGATCGGACTCTGAAGCAATGGAATAAGGTCATGTGGTCTAGTCCAGATTTACCCTTCTCCAGAGTGATGGGAATAAAAGGAGGTGGATAAAATGCAAACCCATACAAGCCTGTGGGGGCATTGTTATGATATGAGGCTGCTTCAGTAGGTCAGGTCTAGATTCAGCAACATACAGTATTTGCACGAAACTAGTGGTTTCAGGAAGCATGAATAATTTCATATCATTCATTTATATATAGTTGTTTCTGTAAAGGTGAAGTTTCCTGTCATGCTATAAGAACTACTGATAAAATCTTTTTGATACCAACAATACGAGTTGGTATCAAAAAGATTTAAGAGTAACCCTATTTATAAGAAAGCACTTAATTTATCTATGTTTACAGATTGTCACCTACAAAATAGTCCAATAAAGCAATGCTGCGCTCCCAGCGTTCCTGCCACTTCTGGAACATGTCCTGGAAGTCTTCTTTTTTAAGCGTGTTAAGCACCTTCGCGCTGGATGCAAAACACTGACCTTTGAGCTACATCTTCATCTTCGGGAAGTGAGAGCCAAGATCTGGCAAGAGCCCAATCTGGTGAGTCGGGTGGATGCCGGAATTGAAATCGTGTGGATTGTTCTCCGACGATCGTCATGCACAAGTCGCCGAAAGGTTTTGACATTTTCAGGGGTTCGACCTTGTTGAAGGGCTTCCTGATCTGTGGCAGATTTGTCCACTTGCATGCAGAATATGCTCTTTGTTCTAACTGCTGTTCGTGATGAAATCACAGACGTGGTAACACGTGGTCAGAACATCACCAGTTAACAATTTTAGTATCAACACTTTTTGATACATGATGATATATACCTTGTATATCATTACGTAGCCAGACCAGGAAAAAATCTATTGGTGTTGATGATCTTTACACTCTTCCTGACACTGTTTGTCTTGTAAAAGCAGGTTCTAAGCCTCATACACACTACACTACAGCACATACACACACACACACACACACACACACACACACACACACACACACACACACACACACACACACACACGTAGTAACAGAACAAACAGAGGCTGGTACGGACAAGATTTAGTCTAATTTTTGCAAGATCTGCCTTTCTAGGAACTGATAACGATGACCGAGAAGCTCTAAAAGATTTACTGCCCATAATTGGTTTGGTCACGTGTTTCGAAAACTCGACAGCAACGGAAAACATGGTATCAACCCTATCAAAAATATCCCCCCAACAATGAGAAGCACAGATGCGTACGCTCGATCACGTTCTTCTTTCCATTTTTCCTGGCACAAACTGAGATATAAAAAGAAACACCTGCTGTAACTGCACTCTGGAGTTTATTCGTCGTGGAGGAAGCTCTCTGTGGCTGTAATTCCAATAACACCATGGATTTACGGGATGCGATGGTTAGGCAGTGATCCACTGGATGGATGGAGAGTTGCATGGAGAGATATTTTAATCAGGCTGGGCTGGTGTAATCGTTTCATGCCAGCTGACTGAGACTGAATTATGGATTCTCTGTGGTCTCAGGAGGGAATACATCAAACAGGCAAGTGACCCCGAATGCTTTCAACACCTACCTGATAACAAGCAAGCTCGCTGTGACTGGTCCTCCTGTCCATGAACTCGAGTGTGTAACACGCCAGAAGGTTATTATCCAAAGTACAATGCACACACACACACACACACACACACACACACACACACACACACACACACACACACACAGTGCTATTCCGCCCACACAACTGAAAATAAACTGGCTACTGAGAACATCTAGGTGCAGCTGACTGGTGTGTGTGTGTGTGTGTGTGTGTGTGTGTGTGTGTGTGTGTGTGTGTGTGTGTGTAAAGCCTCTAAAGAGAGACATCTTTCTCTCAGCAACTGTTTCATCTATGTCTTTCCTGCTCTTACAACAGGAAGGAGTTCACGTACATTTGTGCATCCAAAAGGAGAAATGGAAAAAGATGGATAGATTTGAAAAAAGAGATAGAAAAAAAAGTAAAGGAGTGTCATGCACTTACCGGGTGTCTACCCTGTGGGTACATGGTCAGTGCAGAGATGCTCGTTAGGACTCTGACGGATTGTGGTGCTCCTTCAGCTCTTTACACTCCTCTGAAGGAGAAGGTTTATCAGAGACGTAACCCAGGATCCAGAGTTGGGAACCTGGCTTTAGTCTCCAAGTCTGGACAAACTCAAGTGCATCCAAGAAGGTCGTGATGAGGGAAAAAAAATCTTTTTACAAGAACTCCCCAGTGCTTACTTTTTTCCTCCACCTTTTCTCCTTCTTTTCTTTACCTTCCTCCTCCTGCCTCCTCCTTCCTCCTCAAAGGAGTCAAAGTAACACTCTCAGCTGTCCTCCTCCTCTCTCTGAGCTCTCTGATGAGTCTGATGAAAGCTGCTCTGATGAAGCCGCAGTCACATCCGAGTGTCCCTTCTGTGTCCTTCCTCAAAGCACACCAACAAGGTCCAAACCGGAGCACACACCTCCATACGAATGGAACCAGACGACTTCCTCTTGCAACACTGAGACACAAACTGAAGGGGTTTCTTCTTCTCCTCCAGCCAGGCTGAGAGTGTAAAAGAAAAAAAGGAGAGTAAAAAAAATTAGGATGGGAGAGAAAAAGAGAGAGAGCTTTGTTTTTAATCTAAATCTAGAAGAGGGAGAGAAAGAGGGAAAAAAAAACACAGGAAAGCAGGAAAGAACAGCAGGTCACTGGAAGATCCAGCAGGCTTTTCAGCAGCAAGCCCTAGACTGTAATATATTGTGCCTGTTGGCTTCAACACAAACATGAACAGCCTGCTCAAGCTGCAGTTAAGGTGGTACAGTGGAGATCTCTGAGAAGAAAGAGAGAAAGAGAAAGAGAATCAGAGAATCAGAAAACACCCTTATGGATCAATATATGACCCCTTTTTCAAGTAATGAATGCAAAATATATACTAAAGGATTCAATAATAATTTGCTCGTCAAAACATACAGAATTCGCACGCCATGAAAAACAGAATAGCAGGAGGATGGACGTATTTCCAAATTCTACATTCATACATTCAAGTCTGGATAAGTGGACAGAGGTTCATTAGCCATTTCTTTTATCATTTCTTTATTTTTCTAAAAACCAAAATGATATTCAACATTTATCAATGATGCAGTCCTGAAGGACATCTTCAGTAGAATACACTATACAAGGTGTACACTATATGGATATTAATATGATAATAACCTCCACTCTTTTTAGGAAGATGTTCCACTAGATTTTATGGAGATATTTTAACCAAAAGGATATTAGCAGAGTGAGGCACTGATGGAGGTGAGGTTAGAAGGTTCCTAGGGTTCAGTCAGAGTTCACATTCATTAAGGTTTTGAGGTCAGAACTCTACAGTTGGAGATCTTCCACTCCATCCCATGTAAAGCGTACCTTCACGGAGCTGGCTTCGTGCATTGCGGTGCTGGAATGGGTTCGGGTCTGGTATTTCAAATGACGGGAAAATGTCCTGATACAGGATCCAAAGACGTCCTATAAAATGTTTGATTTTGTGGCGATGAACAAAAACACCACCTTTACATATTTTGTTTATCTCGATTCATCAATTGCTCTCAAATCCAGCAATTGCTTATCACATCATACTGCTTTAACACGTATTTCTCCAGCCACATCGCTCCATCTACCCGGTTCTCTCGAGCTTATCTCCAGGCCTTTTATGCTCCTCTGTGCATGCTCCCTTCCTCCACGGCAACCCGGTTCACCCCGAGGTGTTTTCCCGTCACTCATTCTGCCATGCGTGACACTTAACCAGGTCAGGTATTGCCCTAATCAGTGTTATCTAATAGCAAGGATTAGGCAAGTAATTATTCACACAAGCCTTCCAGTGCCTCGTGCTGATGGGGCATGTTAATTACCACCACAGCAGGGTTCAAGCAGCCGTCCTGAACTGAGGGAACGCAGATATTGTAGAAGGAACCTCCACACTTTAATGCTTCCCACGTGTCTTTCTGGCAGGGGTCACATCACTGTTCAAATAAAAGTGCATTACTCCATTGTCCCACAAGAGTATATATATATATATATATATATATATATATATTATATATATATATATATATATATATATATGCACTATATAGCCAAGATTTTTGAGGACATCTGACCGTACAAATGCTGTCTGCTTTCTTTTGAAGATTCCATCAGTCTCCATTTGCTCTTAATATAACCTGCACCCTTCTGGGAAGATGTTCCACTAGATTTTGTGGAGATTTTGTGGAGATTCATTCAGCCACAAGGGTGTTAGGAAAGTCAGGTACTGATGTAGGTGATGTGTGGAGGTCGCTTGAGCTTTCACACTCCTCCCGTTCAATAGGGCTGAGGGTCAGATGTCTATAACAGACGGCTTTCTAAGATCTCCATCCCATGTGAAGCATATCTTCATGGAGCTGGCTTTGTGTACAGGGGAACAGGTTTGGGTCTCCCCTGGTTCGATTGACCTCGATCAAAACATCCTATATATCCTCCAACTTTGTGGTAACACTCACTCAACTGTGTTACTGAACTGTTACAACCTGAACTCAAACACACACTCAATACTCATTTCAATTCATACACCAACAATAATATATTATAATCAGATTATACTGTTTACTTATCATATTTACTCTTATGCTGTTTTGCACCTCTCGATTGCTGCTCTTGCTGTTTTGCACGTTGTACTGAATAACATATTATACAGCAGGTTTACTGGTTCGACTGTGATTGAGTTTGTGTTTTGTGTGTCTGTTCCACACTGTCTTGTGTTGTCTGTTTGCACTCGTTTGCACTTGATACACTTTATGTGGCAAAAACAACTTACTTTAGTCCTGAGCTCTGTGTTCTGTTATGTAGCTTTGTGTCCTTTAATGTAGCATGTAGCTCTATGTTCTGTTATGAAGCTCTGTTTTCTTTTTATGTAGCTCTGTGTCCTTTTATGTAGCTCTGTGTCTTTTTATGTAGCTCTGTGTTCTGTTGTGTAGCTATGTGTCCTTTTATGTAGCTCTGTGTCCTTTTATGTAGCTCTATGTTTTGTTGTGTAGCTCTGTGTCCTTTTATGCAGCTCTGTGTCCTTTTATGTAGCTCTGTATGCTTTTATGTAGCTCTGTGTCTTTTTATGTAGCTCTGTGTTCTGTTGTGTAGCTCTGTGTCCTTTTATGTCGCTCTGTGTCTTTTTATGTAGCTCTGTGTTTTGTTGTGTAGCTCTGTGTCCTTTTATGCAGCTCTGTGTTCTGTTATGTAGCTCTGTGTCCTTTTATGTAGCTCTGTGTTCTGTTGTGTAGCTCTGTGTCCTTTTATGTAGCTCTGTGTCCTGTTGTGTAGCTCTGTGTCCTTTTATGTAGCTCTGTGTCATTTTATGTAGCTCTGTGTCTTTTTATGTAGCTCTGTGTTCTGTTGTGTAGCTCTGTGTCCTTTTATGTAGCTCTGTGTCCTTTTATGTAGCTCTGTGTCTTTTTATGTAGCTCTGTGTTTTGTTGTGTAGCTCTGTGTCCTTCTATGCAGCTCTGTGTTCTGTTATGTAGCTCTGTGTCCTTTTATGTAGCTCTGTGTTCTGTTGTGTAACTCTGTGTCCTTTTATGTAGCTCTGTGTTCTGTTATGTAGCTCTGTGTCCTTTTATGTAGCTCTGTGTTCTGTTGTGTAGCTCTGTGTTCTGTTGTGTAGTTCTGTGTCCTTTTATGCAGCTCTGTGTCCTGTGGTGTAGCTCTGTGTCCTTTTTTGCAGCTTTGTGTTCTGTTATGTAGCTCTGTGTCCTTTTATGTAGCTCTGTGCTCTGTTATGTAGCTCTGTGTCTTTTATGTAGCTCTGTGTCCTTTAATGTAGCTCTGTGTCCTTTAATGTAGCTCTGTGTTCTGATGTGTAGCTCTGTGTTCTATTGTGTGGCTCTGTGTCCTTTTATGTAGCTCTGTGTTCTGTTATGTAGCCCTATGTAGTTTTATGTACCACCAGGGTCCTGGAGAAATGATTTATTGTACAGTGTACTGATCAGATAAATATGGTTGAAATGACAATAAAAGCTTTTTTACTTGACTTGACTCTTGACGTGAACTGTTTGATGAAGTACCACATCAGGCATCCCAGTATTTTCCGTGTACTGTACTTGTATAAAATACATCAGTGATGGTAGTAAATTGTAGTCTGCAGAATCTAATACAGAATTTCCAATAGAAAGGAGCATTATATTTTTCTCCAGAGAACCACCAAATGTTCTGTGTAAAATGAGCATCATTTCAGAGCATGAAGTAATGAAGGACAGTGAAACGCTGCTTTAATCATAATCAGCCTTTTTCAAATAAATGCTTCAATGCTTTAATACAGGGTTGCTGTGGCACTTAATGGCATTTATGTTCAGATTTTTACTCTAAAAGCAGATTACATAACATACTGAAAACTGGGTAGTGGGATTATTATGTGTATTTTTCACACCGACTGTCCTTCACAGCTCTGTTCTCTACACCGTCTCACCTGTTGTTAATGAATGGAAACAGGAAAAGGTTTGAAATGCAGATCCCAGATGCATAACGTTTATCTTTGCACTAATATCAACTCACGTGTGAAACTGCACAGTTCTTTTTGTACCTTAAATGTCAGTGACAAAATAAACAAGATATAATGGTGGAAAGATGGAAGGTGTGCATTCCACCTATACACCGACATCTACAAACGACGCAAAATGGATTTTATCTTCTGTTGTAAGCTGCAGTATATTAACACGACCTCGTCGTAAATACATTCTCTCGAGTGCTTCTGTGACCCTCTTTAATCCTTATTTCTTCAGAAATTTCCTGCAGAAAATACAACACCATTTACAGGGGAACATCTAACACGACTCAACAGACAGACAGACAGACAGACAGACAGACAGACAGATAGATAGATAGATAGATAGATAGATAGATAGATAGATAGATAGATAGATAGATAGATAGATAGATAGATAGATAGATAGATAGATAGACACAGACAGACAGACAGACAGACAGACAGACAGATAGATAGATAGATAGATAGATAGATAGATAGACAGACACAGACAGACAGACAGACAGACAGACAGACAGACAGACAGAGAGACAGACAGATAGATAGATAGATAGATAGATAGATAGATAGATAGATAGATAGATAGATAGATAGACAGACAGACAGACAGACAGACAGGCAGGCAGGCAGGCAGGCAGGCAGGCAGGCAGGTAGACAGACAGACAGACAGACAGACAGACAGACAGACAGATAGATAGATAGATAGATAGATAGATAGATAGATAGATAGTGAAAACCCTGGTATTTTATGGTCTTTATGAAACATGCATGTTCCTTTTGTTTCTATGCAACTCGGTAATGTAACGGGGCTGAAGATTTTCTTTGACCAAATAAATCAATAAATGTCCAGATGTTCTATTTAATTTGAATTATTATTATTTTTAAAGCTTCTGGACAGTTCATTTCTCCACAAATTCATCTGAAATACTTCACCGTGCCTCTTGTAACAACTCGCCAAATTTGTTCTTCACTAGATGGAGATTTCTTTCTTTCATTCTTGTGATGCAGTTCATCTCAGAGCAGTTCAGTAGGATTGAGGTGCGGTGACTGGGCAGGTGGTTCCATGATAGATATCAGTCCAGACGACCGCCTGCTCTCTAAATAACACTTACAGAACTCAGACGTGCGCTTCGACTCATCGTCTTGTCGTACGGTGAAGACATTTCCAACGAGACGCAGTCCAGACAGAACTTCATGGTGTTGAAGTTTGGAATGGGAGCCGTGTTGGTTCAGGATTCCTTTTACTTTCCGGAATAAGTCTCCAACCTTCTCTGCTCCAAAACAACCCCAAACTATTAAACTTCCACCTCCATGTTTATAGACTGTGGGGGTGATGGAGTCTGATCACATCTTCTCTCCTGTTCATTATTACACAAGTTCTTCTGTTGGAGAAAGAATTTTCACATTTCTCAATGCATTTGTAGCATATAATTATATATATGCAACATATATATAAAATTACACAATCAAAAATCTGGAAAACTTTTCCAAACGTATCCATGTATTATTTTTCATTAGATGGATGGAGAAATGGAGAAATGATTAATTTTAATCCTAAATGAAATGATTAGAATAAATCTCTCTCCATTTCCTCTATCCTCCAAGTCCACCTTAAACGCTCGCGACGGCAAAGCGCTCTCTTTCCCTGCTCTGATTGGACTAAGAGACTTGCATGTTCCAGCCAATGAACGCGAGCGCGTCCCACGTTGGGTTGTGACGTAGGCTGGAGAAACTGACTAATAGCAGCGCTTGGGGCTATTGACTGGCTGTGGACGGTGGAGAGGGGAGGTGTGGAGTCTGTGGGGATTGTGGGCATTGAAGTTTCAATTATTCCAACACACACACACACACACACACACACACACACACACACACACACTCTCTCTCCATTCCCCCTCCTAAACCCTGCTGTCAGTCACGCCACATAAATGCTCGATAAATTCCGCTGTTAATTTCAGGCTTACCTCTGCTCAGTGAAGACAAACTGAGAAACGCTGCCTGCTGGGAGATTGTCTTCTTCTTCAACAATTAACCTTAAAACCACAAAATATTCCTCTTGTATTGCAGATCATTCCATAAAAAAACCTTCCTGTCTCACCGATCATGCCAGTGATCATACCAGATCATTCAGATCATCTCATTAAATCTTCAGATCATCTTCAAAACATTATATTGTGATGTGTGGATTTAGATCATCTTTAGAAGATCACACTGTGATGTGTGCATTCAGATCATCTCCAGAAGATCATCTTCATATCATATTGTGCATTCGGATCACCTTTAGAAGATCATCTCGAGAAGATCACACTGTGATGTGTGCATTCAGGTAACCTACAGAAGATCATCTTCATATAATATTGTGCGTTCGGATCATCTTTAGAAGATCATCTCGAGAAGATCACACTGTGATGTGTGCATTCAGATCACCTCAAGATCATACTGTGATGTGTGCATTCATATCATCTTCAGAAGTTCATCTTCATATCATATTGTGCATTCGGATCATCTTTAGAAGATCATCTCGAGAAGAACACACTGTGATGTGTGCATTCAGATCACCTCAAGATCACACTGTGATGTGTGCATTCAGATCACCTCAAGATCATACTGTGATGTGTGCATTCATATCATCTTCAGAAGTTCATCTTCATATAATATTGTGTGTTCGGATCATCTTTAGAAGATCATCTCGAGAAGATCACACTGTGATGTGTGCATTCAGATCACCTCAAGATCATACTGTGATGTGTGCATTCATATCATCTTCAGAAGTTCATCTTCATATCATATTGTGCATTCGGATCATCTTTAGAAGATCATCTACAGAAGAGCACACTGTGATGTGTGCATTTGGATTATCTTCAGAAGATCATATAGTGATGTGTCTAATCAGATCATCTTCAGAAGATCATCGGAATATTGTGATGTGTGAGGTGAAGAGTATCTGTAGAATATCTGATTGGTGCACCAATGGTCAGATAGAGCTCCTATCCTCAGCATTCAGATCTTTAGATCATACTGTGATGTGTGCATTTAGATCATCTTCAGAAGATCATACTGTGATGTGTGCATTCAGATCATCTTCAAAAGATCAACTCCACAAGATTGCACTGTGATGTGTGCCTTCAGATCACCTTTAGAAGATCATCTTTAGAAGATCATACTGTGATGTGTGCCTTCAGATTATCTTTAGAAGATCATCTCCAGGAGATCATATTGCAATGTGACAGATTCTGGGATGTATTGTTGAATCTATGTCCAAACTATGATTGAGTGCTAGAAGCCTACATGACTACAAGACTTTTTGTTGTACCATGATCTGGAAAATGTCCATAATATCTGGCGTGTCACTTAATTTTGTTGTACCATGTGCCATGACAATAAAGAAATCTATCTATTTATTTGTTAGGACTAAGTTGTTTGCCTTTTCATGCAAACTCTAGAAAGAGTTCTGAAACCAAAACTCGACATTATTACACGTGGAATTATTTGGGCCACTCGCCATGTTCACATATGACAAAAAAAAAAAAAACCCAAGTGGGGCAGAGTCATACCTGCCCAAATGGCTCTCAATTCCGGCGTGCTGCAGTTCCATTCTCCACCACAACACCACACTGGCGCTGTTGAGCGCAGGAAAACTGCGACGCCCTCTGCCTGCTTAATACAGTCATAACAAAGCCAACGTGTGTGAAGACCATGTGCTAATTTTCAACATTTCCAACTCACTTCACAACTTGAAATTGTCCAGAAAGTCTAAAATTTTTTTATAGAATAATGTTCAACACATTTACTAGTTAACAGTTTATGATTGATTTAGTTTATATGGAGTTCTCTGTTTTCATAGTGGATTAATATTTTAGTGGTCACTGCCCACAATTTGAATAAATCTTATTTTATTTGTACCTCATTTTATTTAACAATGAACATTGTCCCAAAGGAGCTTTACAAAAAGTTTATCCCTAATGAGTGAGCCAGAGGTGATGGTGCTGAGGAAATAACTTCTTGAGAGGAACATGGTGACCATGTTATCAACTGTTTACTGATGGAGACTCGAGCGCAAAACCGTTGATGGTGATTGTAACACTAAATTATTGTTTATATAAATTACAAAACAAATCCATCTTCATGGTTCTGGAGATTAACGTCATTACTTCATGATGATCGAATGCTAATGTGTTGGTTGGTATTAAATAATGCATTTCTTTTTGAAAAATTTTCATTATAAAATAACCACTGCATGTCACCGATTATCAGATTATTCATTAATAGTGATACGCTAGTTATTTGGGTGGATTTTTGCTTTCTCTCAGAGCTGTAATTTGATGTCAGAATTGGGTTGGCAATCGGTTTGACACGGTTTACTTCAATCCAGGCATCTGCCAGTCTGTGGTGTGTTGGCATTCACCTGGGATTAGCAAAAAAATGTTCAGCCTACAGGAGCCAACGCCATCAAATTATTTCCAGAAAAAAACAACAACAAAAAAAAAAACATGGCAAATAACCTGCAAAAAAAAAAAGAAGAGAAAAATACTTGTCCCTGGAGCCAGTTTCGACGTCCCCTCATACATAATAAGCATAATGCTTGCCACTGCAGCTGCCACACCACGTCTGCTGCACCAAGAGCATGTCACAAAACTTTATTAAATGCAATTTAACTGTGCTGTCATAACAACCAAAACAAGCAGGAGTCCAGTTTATGCTGAATTTGCATGTGGATTTTAGAGTAAAAGTAGTTCAATGAACCAGTGGTGGATGAAGAACAAACACCATGTATTTGAGTTACAATAAAGATCCACTCTATAAAATATGACTCCAGTAAAAGTGTCCACATGTGTTGTGGCATGTTAGAGTCGCTCAGTAGCCACCACCAAGCGCCAATCAAAACAAAGGTTCTGCTTGATGTTGAACTGATGCTGAACTGTATGTTGGTGATCAGTAGATCCACCAAGCGCCAATCAGAACAGGTTTAAAACAGAGCGTGCGCTCGACCCTGATTGGTGACTCGCTGTGTGTTTCACCGGTTACGTTTTTATCCTCGTAAATAAAAAGCAAGGACCGATTTCACAAAATGGAGGTACGATTTCACAAAATGGAGGTACGTGCTGGAGAGAAGGGAAATGAAAGTCAGTAGGAGTAAGACAGAATACATCTGTATGTATGATAGGAAGGGCAGTGGAGGGGTGCAGTTGCAGGGAGAAGAGGTGAAGAAGGTGGAGGAGTTCAGGTACCTGGGGTCAACAGTGCAAAGTAATAGAGTCTGTTAGAGTAGTGAAGAAAAGTGTGCAGGCAGGGTGGAGTGGGTGGAGAAGAGGGATAGGAGTGATTTGTGATAGAAGAGTATCTGTGAGAGTGAAAGGGAAAGTTTATAGGACTGTGGTGAGACCTGAGATGTTGTATGGTTTAGAGACAGTGGCATTGAGTTAAAGACAGGAGGTGGAGCTGGAGGTAGCAGAACTGAAGGCGTTGAGATGTTCATTGGGAGTGACGACGATGGACAGGATTAGAAATGAGTTTATTAGAGGGACAGCGCATGTAGGACGTTTTGGAGACAAGGTGAGGGAGGCGAGATTGAGATGGTTTGGACATGTGCAGAGGAGGGACATGGGGTATATCAGTAGGAGAATGCTGAGGATGGAGCCACCAGGTAGGAGGAAAAGAGGAAGACCAAGGAGGAGGTTTATGGATGTGGTGAGGGAAGACATGCAGTTGGTGTGAAAGAGG